>JAJTUV010003862.1:0-36861 GCA_021653895.1 Mastomys natalensis | reverse complement strand
AAGCTGGAAAGGAATCCAGAAAATGACAAGATTGCATCATCAACTACCCCAGCCAGAAAACAAACCAAACTCAATAGAGAAACTGGAAAAAAATTGGAAATGTAGAAAACACATCTAATACAAAATAACTCTGAAAAATTGGAGTCAACATCTAGCAAAATCAAGGAAAAGTCAAGGGAAAGGCCAAACAGAAAGTACCTGGAACTGAAGTCTCCAGCATCACTCTTGCACCAGTACAAGCTCAACTGGAGGCAGTCCAGTGAGAAAATCTGAAGAAAAGACAGATACAAAGTGAACAGTCATTAAAACTGTGGAGGAATATATAATGATAATACAGCTCCTGGTGCAGATATTATTATTATGATTCAGATTCTTCAGTCTAAATGGGATAAAGATGACTTTGACTCTAAAGAAGAAGACATTAAAGCCACACAGCCTATACAGAGTGTAGGGAAACCGTCTAGTATCATTAAAAAAAAAAAAAAAATGTTCGTACTAAGCCATCAGCTACAGTTAAGTACACTGAGAAAGAAAGTAAGAGTCCGAGAAAATTCAGAAGCTTACCAAGGAGGTGAGCCATGAGCTGATGCAGCATGAGCTCAGGGGCTCAAGTCCAGTGAGAAGGGGAGAGCCAAGGACCAGGATCACTCAGGGTCAGAGAAGGACAACCCTGACAATAGGAAGAGCAGTGCCCAGCCAGACAAGGAGAGCACTGTGGACAGCCTGAGTGAACAAGGACATTTTAAGAATCTCTCTGTCTTCCAAAGAGACCAGAACTTCAGAGAAGCAAGAGTCTGCTCGTGGTTCCTCAAACAAAGACTTCTTCCTGTTAGAGACAAGAAAATGGACTATGACAGCAAAGATTATTCCAGTTCCAAACGAAGAGATGAGAGAAGTGAATTAGCAAGGAGAAAGACTCTCCTCCTCAGAGGAAAGATTCTTTCCTCTGATTCTGGACAGAAAAGTAAGCTGATGGAGGCAAGAATTTAACTGAAAAGTGGACAGGGTTGACAAAAAAAAGTAATTCTAGTCCCCCTAGAGACAAGAAGCCTCATGATCATAAAGCCTCCTAAGAAACTAAACGCCCATGTGAAAAGTCTGTAGATAAAACTCTGGGAAGGAACAGGAGAAGCATGTTGCTGACGCTCGAAACGGGAAAGAGTCCAGTGTCAGCAAATTGCCATATATACCTAATGCACCAGATTGTCCCATTGAAAAGGAGTTGGTTGCTGGTCAGATTGAGAAGAACACTGTCAAACCAAAACCCCAGTCTACTCACTCCTCTAGGTTTTCCTCTGATCTAACTATGAGACTGATGGGGCTGCCTTTGAACCAGACTATAAATGAGCAACAGTGGGAGTAATGTGTCTGTGAAGGAAGACACTGTTGCCAGTATCTCTAAGGACTTGAAAGAGAAAACAAGAGAGAAAGCAAAGAGAGCTTGAATGTAACAACAACCAGCCAGCCATCTGCAGACAGGAGCCAGAGCCAAAGTAGCCCCAGTGTTTGTTCAAGTAGAAGTCATAGCCCTTCCAGTAGCCAGACCTGAAGCCACAGCAGCAGTGCCAGCTCAGCAGGTAGCCAAGACAGTAAAAGAAGTAAAAGAAGAAAGATAAAAAAAAAAGGACAAGAAACATAAGAAGCATGCAGGCATGGATGGCAATGTGAAACATAAACACAAGAAGAAGAAGGTGAAAAAGAACAAATACAAGGAGCAGGAGAGAGATGACCAAAAAGTGAAATCTGTCACTGTGTGAAGGACGATGTTTTAATTCATTTAATTACTAAGTAATCTGTATTAAATTCTGTTAAAATGTAAAGAGATTCCAGCCTTGTAAATAATAAATGGAAGACCCTGTGCTTCACTTAAAGTATTTGCTGCCTGATTATTTCATTTTTGCATCAGAGCTTTATAATGAATTTTTGTACAGAGATTGTGAGTTGTGACCATGGAACATGACAAGTTTTGCTAGGGCCTATTATTTTTAACCACCATTCATTACTTGGGGTGGAGTTTACTGTCCTGTGAAATTTTCACATGTGAATTTTTTTAATTGCCTGGCAAATGCTGATATCAGTTCAAACATATCAGCAGAATGATTTGCTGAATTCATTACAGCCCATTATATCACTTTTTGATTACAATAAAAGTTTTCAGTAAACTTAAAAAAAAAAAAAAAGGAGTGGGATGTGGACACGAACAGGCTGGGAGAGACAAAGAGTGGCCTACCCACTATGGTTTCTTATCATTGTTTTCCAGAAGAGGGCAGAGTGGAAGTTTGGGTGAAAGCAGGGGACTGGGTGGGCTGTAAGTGATCTGCAGGTTACAATAACAAGAAAGGAACAATCTGATTTTAGATCTTCTAACTTGGCCACCATGACATAGCAGGATATCATTTAATCCATGCCTGTTTCAGATGATACTGTGTAAGTTTGACTGCCAGATCCAACAAATGGTGTTCATGGATGGGGTCTGAGGAACAGCAAAAGGCCTCTAAGGTTTAAAATTAAATAATAAGGGTTTCCAGAGCCAGGAGTGCCTGTGCACACTCTAATCCTACCACTTTAGAGGCAGGTCTCTGAGCTCAAGGTCAGTCTGGTCCAGAGAGTAAATATAGCAAGGACTGCATAGTCAGACCCTCTCTCTAAAGATGAAAGACTGTTTTTTCTTTTCATGTTAGGTAGAGAGACTCACTGATAAAAATTTCATGTAGTCAGGTTCTTTGATTATCTAAGCACTTGCCAGGGTATGGGGTGATATCTGTGTGCAGAGAGAAGGTAAAGATAAGTAGCAACTCATCAAACAAGGAAATAAATCCCTTTTGCTAAAAAGCTTATAGGAATCCTCTCTGAGCTGGGAGGTCAGTGAAGGAATTGGACACAATGTAAAGCAACAACTGGGACAGCTAATCCTATTGTCTCACTCTAGGACATCAGTTCCACATGCACAGGAGTGAAACAGCTTAGGGAAGTTGTTAGATAGGATGTGGCATGGATAATCCCTCCACAAAAGCAGCCTCTGGGATTTCATAGTTCAGAGATGCCTGATTTAGAAGGTATGCTTGTCTCAGATGAGATGTGCATGCCTGGGTTCTATAGGTAGGTAAATTTTCGTTTCTTTTAGTATTTTTTTTAATGTTTTTCTTTTTTTTCTGTGTATCCTTGGGTGTCCTGGCTTGATTCCTCTAGAACACTTTATCAGAACAAAATGAACTGGAAGAGACCAGAACCATCCCTTAAAGGGGCTAAAGTTTGCTTCCCTGAAAGTACATCCACTTGCCCATAACAGTCCTGCCCAGTGGATAAACCCTCCTTCTTTCTTCACTCTGTGTTCTTCAAGAATGGATTTCCACAAGATGTCTTAGTGTTGAAGTCTTCTGCTGAGCAGAAAAGCCCTTCCTGTGCACCTGAGTTGGGAAGGGAAAGGATGCTGTATTTGGTGCTTTGAGACAGGTCCATATCACCAGAGTCTCCTTCTGATTCCCACCTTGGTTTTACTTTAAAGCTTCATTAAACAGAATAACATACAGTCATTTACATGTAAGGGTATATTGTACTCCAGAGTCCTGAAGGACACACAATCATGACAAGTTATAAACAAAGTAAATACAATGGACATTTCTGAGTTAAATAACCTTCCTAACACCCAGATTCCATTCCCTGGAAGATCTAGGAGATCAGTCTGTGAACTAGTCATTTGACTCATTGTGTCCAAGATACCTATTTAAGTCAGGATAACTTTCCAATTCATTTCAGGATCCGTTTTGAAGTTTACCTTGTGCTTCTGTACTGGGCAGTTTTGTTTGTCAACTTGACACAACATACAGTTATCACAGAGAAAGGAGCCTCCTTTGAGGAAATGTCTCCATGAGATCCAGCTGTAAGACATTTTCTCAATTAGTGATCAAGAGGGGAGGGCTGAGCCCATTGTGGGTGGTGCCATCAATGCAATGATAGTCCTGGGTTCTATAAGAAACCAAGTTGAGCAAGCAGAAGATGGAGGACTGGCTTGTGGAATTTCAGAGGGAAGATTAAAGAATCTTATCAGAGCTGTTACTCTTTTGATTGTGAAGATTCTGTGTGTTTTGTTAGCTAGGGCTGAAGAATCACTGTGATTGACAGGATACCAGAACTAAAGATATTAAGGTGAAACCTTTGCATTACTGGGACTATTGGTGCTGGTTAACTGGAGATAAGGAATTAGTGGTGATTAAGAAGAGACCAGCGTCATGATGTGAAATATTCTGGGAAGTGTTTTTTGAGAGCACAAAGAGGCTGTGTTCCAGAGATTGACAAGGTTGTACCTCTTGCAGTGGCTGGACATGTTAATGTGTAAGAGTCACCCAGGTGGACTGGTTTTGAAAACATGAAGGGTCATGCAAAGGAGTTGAGGCTTAGCACCATAAAGAGAGTCTATGAGAGGTTATTTGTTGAAAGTGTATTCCAGTAGCAGTGGAAAACAGTAGTGTTTTGAGATGCCAGTACCATGAGATGACCACAAAGAACAGCAGCACCAGTGGAGTATAGGCATCTGGAGCCTAGAAGACAAGGTGTGTGCTCTAAAGGGCAGGCTGGAGAAGTGACCCAAGCCCTTGAAGCAGACCAGAAGTTCCTGAGTGGATCCCAGACATTGGATGGTTGGAGCTTGATTTTGCTTTTGATTGTGACTGTGCCCTGATATTTTTCCATCTTGAAGGAAGAAAGTATTTTAGTGGAGCCCACACTTAAGGGACTTTACATTGTAAAAAGACGTTGAATTTTAAGAGATTAGATATTTTAAAAATATTGAAAACTTTAATGTGTAAGTATTTGCAAAGAGTGTGGGATATTTAAAGTTATTAGGTCTTGGGGATGAATAAGAATGTAAGGATTGAGGCTTAATAGTGATGTGTTTGTGTGTCAATTTGACAAGGGTCAATTGTACTGGCTCATTTTGTGTGTCAACTTGACACAAGCTGGTGTTATCTCTAAGAAAGGAGCTTCAGTAGAGGAAATGCCTCCAAGAGATTCAGCTGTAGGGCATTTTCTCAATTAGTGGTGGGGGGAGGGAGTGCTTCTTGTGGGTGGTGCCATCCCTGGGCTGGTAATCTTGGGTTCTATATGAAAAGAAGCTGAGCAAGCCAGGGGAAGCAAGCCAGTAAGAAACATCCCTCCATGGCCTCTGCATCAGCTCCTCCTTCCTGACCTGCTGGAGTTCCAGTCCTGACCTCCTTTGGTGAAGAACAGTAATTTGGAAGTGTAAGCTGAATAAACCATTTCCTCACCAAGTTGCATCTTGGTCATGATGTTTTGTGCAGGAACTAAAACCCTGACTAAGACAATGGCAGTGTCTAGAAACCAGTCAAGGCTTGTATAGAGACAGTGCTGAACTGTGAGTTTCAAGATAATCCCCATTCCACTCTACTACCAAATTATTTTTTGGCATTTTCCTACTAGTAACAGAAATTATGCAAAAATGTCATGTATTTTCTATTGAAGTATTGAAGAACTACTCTCCCAGTTCTGCTCTTTACAGAAGAATTTATGGAAGGCCTTCATTCTCTCAGAGAATCTAAGGTATGTTCTCTGAGCCTTCCCACCTCTGTTGAAACATCCAGGTGACATGAATTAAACGAAATGTTAAACATTCAAAGGAAAACATGCAGGTCAGTACTGTGGTACAGTGCTTATTTTATTTCCTACACAGACTTCCTGAAAAATGAAGTTCAGAGAGCAAACTGTGAGCAATGATACTTAAGTGTTCTCTACACACTGACAGCTGTGTGATCACTCTCTAGCCTGGCACAGGAGTTAGTTCACAGATTAGGAATTACTGGGAAGAAAAAGATCACTTAAAATTCCTGAAATCAATGAAAAGGTAAAACTGCAATCCACAATCCATCAAAGTACAAAAACACTACTTGGAATCAAAGCTGATGTTGCCAATGTTTGAGTGCTTGTACCCACATACTCAGCATGTTGTAGAGAACACAGTTGGCACTGGAGGAAAAGGTAGACTACAGTGAGAACTACTAACTTCCCAGGCATTGTGTTGCATGGATAAAATCCCAGAAGAACCATCATCACTGACTCTCCCAGGTTCTGAGCACTGTTTTACAGAGCTGCTTCCTTATATGCTCCACAAATGCAGCAAGGCCTGTCATTCAGACCCATCCATCACTCCTTTCTCCATCTCTCTTCCTCACCTTCTATTTATTTGTTCCTCTCACTATATAGCCCTTTCTGTCCCAGAAGTCTCTGTGTAAATCAGGCTGGCCTGAAACTCACATAGATCCCCTGCCTGAGTGAATATGCCTCCCTCACATCCATTTCCTACTGAGAGGTTAAACTTTCAGGAAGACCAACAGCTGAACTAAGACTTTTAAAATGCAAGGTTCTTCCAAGACTGGAAGCACATAAAAGACAATTTCTCAAGGCCAGGTGGTTTTCTTGATTTTCTGGTCAGGGCCAGCAGTGCCATGACCTTCCACCTTAGCCAGTCCTGTTTCTGCAGGTGAGTTCACTTGTGATGCAGAAATTTGCTGTGAAAATTGCTAAAAATAGAAAGATTCTCCAGATCAGAGGTGGTGGCACAGGCCTCTAATCCCCATAATATAAGAGGCAAGATTAAGTGAATCTGATTCCAGGACAAGCCTATTCTACCAAGAAGGAAGAAGGGTAAAATGGAAGTTGCAGGTGGCCACTAGATTGATTTGGATGAAAACCATGTGGGTGATCAGTTGTCATCCATGTTCATTCAGAAGAAGGGTTTCTCAAAGTTCTCAAGGGTGCTCCATGTGTTCTACTTATCTTAGGTCCCAGTAAATGGAGAAACAGGATTCCTAAGGTCCCCTGAGAACTTCCTTTAAAACAATAGTGCTGTAACCAACAGTAGAAAACAGTAGAGCATCCTCATCTGTGTCTACTCCAGCCTCCATCTGTCCCCTTGGGCCACTTCACCATGAATACACAGTTTCATCTTTTTAACACTTTTATTAAGAAAGCCTTAAACAAACAACAAAAACCAGATGGGTGTAAAGACACAACTTTCTTTGCACGTCTGCCTTTGCTGTAACAGCATGGACTAACAGAAGATTCCCTAATTGAAGTCTTAGCAGCCATCAGGGCTCCTGGTCTCCAAACAGAGTTCTGGGTGGCCTTGTCATTTCTTCTTCATCTGGTCAAAAGCCCTTTGAAGACATGCCCAGCACCCTTGGCATCTGGGACTGTCAAGTGCAGGATCCTGGTCAAGGCAGTCCTCAGCATCGCAGGTCTCAAGTTCCATCCCTTTCCTCCCTCAGCAAGCCAGGTGAGGATTGGTCTGGCTCCTCTGTTTCTTTGTTGTTTTTGTAAACATCTCCTGGGGACACTTTTGGCTCCCCCTGACTCTTACTCTGGAAGACTTCTGTGCCCATCTTCTTGGCACATTTCAATCTGTGGTAGTATCGCAGATATTCCAAGCCCTCAAATACACAAAATGAGTATATATCCAAATCGACAATCCAGCCATCCTCAGAGCAGTGGCTTGACTCCACAGAAACAACATGGCTCAGACTTGGAACATCTTGTACTTAGGGCTGAAAAGACATGTGCACTGGGCAGTGCATATTCTTTAGAATCTGATGTTTCCTTGACAAAACTGGGACAAAACTGCACCTTCTTCTTGACTTTATCCATGGAAGGCTGAGGGCAAGTCCTTGACCTTCTGATTCAGAGAAGACTCCAGTTAGTTAATTATACTCTGTGCTTTTCAGCCCCTCCCAGCCATTACATTATGGGAATCTGGGTTTTAAACCCACAATCCTAGCATCTATTTGCACTGTCTAAGGAGGCAAGATTCTGCCCTGTCTGGTGGCAAAAGCCTTTCATCCCAGAACCTAAAGGAAACAAGCAAATCAGGCACAGAAACAGAGGCAGGTGGATCTCTGAGCTGAAGACAGCCTGGTTGTCAGGACAGGTAGAACAAAACAAGAAAAGCTAGTCTCAAAAAATAAAACAAGGGAACAAAACCAGAGTGAAGCTTCTCAAAGTAAGATCATATCATCCTGGATGTAATTGTCTAGAAGTAAGTATTATACACAACTGATTAGACAGGCAATGGGGAAAGAGCTAATGGCCAGCAAATCAATTTGGGGTGCCTGGCTTAGAGAGTAAAGATCAAATATAATGACCTTTCACTCCCTCTCTTTTCCTGAAAGGGGAATTATTAGAACGACTTACAGGTTGCAGTTGAGCTTATTCCACAACAGCTGGATAGGAAGCAAAGTACAAGAATCCAGAAGTTTTCAGTCCCTGAGGCTGGATGTCTCAGCTGGTCTTCAGTAGAAGATGGAATCACAGAGAAGGAGGCTCTAGTGCCAGCAAAGTAACAGATTTGCTAGCTAGGAGAGAGCAAGCAGGCTAAGTGAAAACTTTCTTCCTCTGTGTTCTTATATAGGCCTCCATCAGAAGGGGTGGCCCAAAGTAAAGCTGTGTGTTCCAGCTTCAGAGTCTGGAATAAAGCTGAATGTCTTTAAATGGGTCTGGTGGCTCTCGCCTTCAATCACAGCACTATAGTTCTGGATCAAGTTAGTGGATCTCTGTGTGTAGCCTGCTTTACAAAGTGAGTTCCAGGACAGCCAGGGATATTCCAGACAAACCATAGCTCACAACATCAACAACAATCACAATAACAAAGATATGGTTCTGCTTGCTCCAGATCCATATTGAAGAAAACCTATATCTATCAAGCTCAAAAAGATCTGCATTAAAATCAAGTCTTCCTACCTCAAAGACATGGATTACGTTCAACAAATTAAGCAAAAATCCCTTGCAGGCATATTCGCAATCTCGGATTACGGTTAATTCGAGATATAATCAAGTTGACAACAAAAATTAGCCACAACAGAGAGTGTTTTTCTGTGTAACCCTGGCTGTTGTGAAACTCCCTTTGCAAGCTGGCGACCAAGTCAAAGATCTACCTGCCTCTGCCTCTCTTGTGCTGAGATTAAAGTCATGTGTCATCAAGTCCTGCTTGGAAATCATGTTAATAGTCTTTGGTCAGCTGGAGTCCTGAGCAGATGCTAATCCTGTATTCCCAGCAGAGAAATGGTTAGGGGGAAACAGCTAAGTGTAGAGATGAAACTTCAGGACAGGGAATCTCCTCTCCACCTGCCCACTCCCCCAGCCCCTCTTTCTGTCTCGTGTTTTATTTCTTTGTGTCTGAGTTGAATGCACATATCATTTCTATTCTCCAGTCTCTTGTGTCTGAATATAGGCAGCAGGGATCTGCCGGAATAGCTGGGCTCCATGCTGCCCTGGACTGGAGTCATATTTGCTTGGAAGCAGACAGCAAGATTGGAAAGCAGTTTCTTGAGGGACTCCCAAGTGAAAAAAGGCAAATGTTGCTTTTAGAGTGTATAAAACAGAAACAACACACCAAGGAGGTGAGGGGCAAGAAGAGAACAAACCAAAGCCAAACTGCAATAAGCCATTCTGTGGAAGGACAGGGCCCTCCTGCTAGTGTGGCAATCTCTGAGTAAAACACAATGTCTCATTCTGGCACTGAGATGCTCTCCTGTCAGTCCAGCATTCTGGTGGCAGGCTGCAGGATGATCAGCTAGTGGTGCTTCTTTCAGAGACTGTGTAATAGTGAACAGAAACGGCCTCAAAATGAAAGTACAGAAGTCCCTTTGCTGCCACCTGGATCTGGGAAATGAAGTGCATCTAAAGATTTAAAATGGGGCTTCCCTAGAGCAAACCAGAATTTGCTGGGCCAACTTATTTTCCTGCACTGATGAATGGCTTTGCTAGAATCCCCAGATCTGGTGCCCTGCTGACTAAGACACCTGCAGAACAAATCTGTCCTTTGGTTGATCCCTGGCTAGCTATGGCTTACTTTTAAGTCCACTGGAATCACAGTCAGGCAGCTCTGGAAGGTACCTATGTTCAAACCATTTCACATCTAGCTTGAGCTTCTTTGACTCCTCCTGGAGTGGCCTGGTGCTCAGAGCCAGAAATAAGAGCAAATAAAGAAAAGTGGTAAAATCAAGAAACCATGGATACAGGCAAACATGGGCCTGCCACAGAGATGATGGTTTTATAGGAAAACTTGACTGAACTTCTGAGAAGACACCAGAGGCTCTCAGTGCTAGAAGAGTTCTGGAAAAGACACAGACACTGCTGGTCCCCCACATGGCTGATACCAGGGGTCCCCCAGCTGGGCTGAACCACCACAGTGCAAGTTACACAAGGTGGGTCGCTCTCATTCATGCTGCTGCAGAAGTGAAATGTGTCCACTGAGCCACCCAAGACCAGAGAAACACAGCATTAGTGATCCTGGGAGGATCTGCCTCAGGGAACCTTCTAGCAATTAGTGAAAGTGTGGACAGAAACTCAGGCTGAATTCCCCTAATTACACCAGGAAGGTTCAGATTAAACTGTGACCACACAAAAAACATCAGAGTGATTCCTCTAATGACATCAACCAGCTGGTGTCTGCTGGCACAGGACAGGAAGGAACAAAGTCAGAGAGAACATCAACCTTTCTTCCTTTAAAAATAGAGAACCTAGAGACCTCGCCCCAACATCTGTTACCTTGTCTCATCTCCTTTGAAAATCACTGAAAAAAAAATAATGAGTTTCGGATCTAGGTGTGGGAAAATCACCAATGAGGAAGTCTGAGTTAACACGGAAGGAGCAGTAATGTCTGGTCCAATGGTGGTGATCTCAGCCACCAATTTTACACTGGGCAATCCCTATTGTGAGATGGGAAACTCTGCAGTGAGTAACTCTTGCTTTACACTAGGAATCAGTGTTTGGACCGAATCTCAGTCATGGCTGCCTTCCTATTTTGCAAGGACTAAGTCAAGCAAAACACTGGCCAGGGTCCCAAAGCGGTGTCCTTTCAGCTGGCCTTCTGTCTCTTGCCTTCCTTCCTCTCTGAGGTCCCCTTCCTCTTATGGCCTCAGCCAGCAGGTGTCCAGAAGGCAAGAGGAGGAGGAAACTTGAGGGCTTCTCCTTGCACAGAAGGGTTTAGCCCACCATTGCAATGCAGGGAAAGACCACTGTTAGTCTCCTTGTTGGCTCCTCCAAAGAGTGGCAGGGCACAGGGGAGCAGGAGCCAACTAGGGAGTCCAAGACAGAAGAGAAAAAGGTGCATTTGCAGACTGCCAATTTGGCTTGGAGCTGCAGGCAGTCTGACGACTTCTGTACACCAGGGGGCGCAGAGGAGCTGGCGTTGGGACTGGGGCGGATTAACAATGGTCAGGACTGGAACTTCTAAATTCTCTGACAAAGTTCCCTAGTAGCTGCGAGTTGTATGCCATGCTGCGTATCCCAGTTCGCACCTGCTCGCATCTGGACACTCGCTCGCCCCGGACACCTGCTCTCTTTCGGGCACCAGCTCGATCCCGAACACCTTCTCCTTAATGGACACCCGCTCGATCCCGGACACCGCTCGATCCCGGACACCCGCTTGCTCCTGGACACCTGCTCCATCTCGGACACCCACTCAATCCAGGACACCCACTCGTTTTCGGACAGACGCTCTCGCTCCGATACTTGCTCTCCCCTGACACCCGCTCTCGCCTGACACCCGCGCGCTGTCGGACACTGGCTCGATCCCGGACACCAGCTCGATCCTGGACACCACTCGCTCTGGACAGACTCTCTCGCTCTGGATACTTGCTCGCACCTGACACCCACTCGCTGTCGTACCCTCACTGGATCCCGACACCAGCTTGCTCCCGGACACCCTCTCGATCCTGGTCACCCGCTCGATTCTGGCACCGGCTCCCATCAGGACGCCCAGTCGCTCTGGACATGCACTGTCGCTCCGGACACTAGCTGCCCTGACACCCGCTCGCTCCCGGACATCCGCTCGCTCCCGTCACCTGCTCCGATCAGGACAACCAGTCGCTTCGGACACTTGCTCCACTCGGACACCCGCTCGCTGTCGGACATCCGCTCGATCTCGGACACCCGCTCGATCCGGACACCACTCGCTCCGGACAGGCGTTCTGGCTCCGGATACTTGCTCGACCCTGACACCCGCTCGCTGTCGGACAACCGCTCACTGTTGGACACCGGCTCGCTCCCCAGACACCCGCTCGATCTGGGACACTCGCTCGTCCTGGACACCTGCTTGCTACAGGACACCCGCTCGATCTCGGACACTCGCTCGATCCTGGACACCCGCTCGTCCCCGGACACCCGTTCGATCCTGGACACGGCTCGCACAGGACACCGCTCGATCAGACACCCACTCACTTCGGTAGGCACCTCGCTCCGGAAGCTGTCTCGCCCCTGACACTTGCTCGCTGTCGGACAACCGCTCGCTGTCGGACACCTGCCTTCGGACACCATGCTCTGGACATCGCCTCACTCCAGACACTCGCTCGCCAGGACACCCGCTCGCTGTCCGCTACACTCGCTAATCCGCGGACACCCGCTCGCCCCAGGACACCCGCTGTTCCGGACATCCGCTCGATCTGGACACCTCTTCGATCCCAGACACCCACTCGCTCCGGACAGGCGCTCTGGCTCCGATACTTGCTCGCCCTGACACCCGCTCGCTGTCGGACACTGGCTCGCTCCTGGACACCGGTTCGCTCCTAGACACCTGCTCGCATTAGGACACCTAGTTGCTCCGGACAGGCGCTCTCGCTCTGGACACAGGCTTGCTGCGGATGCCAGCTCGCTACGAAAATTCGTCCGATTTCTTTTGTTTACCGATTCAATGAGAGGTCCGTCTGGCAAAGGGACATTTTGAGCTGGGGGTATTTCCCAATTCACCAGACCCCGACCTCCTCGAAGACTACAAATAGGCAGCCTCCAGAGCCTGCAGAGACTCCTCTGCCTGCACTGGTGCAAGCGCTGCTGTCCTCCAAAGGCAGTGCTGCTCCAGGGATCAAGTCGACTTTCTGGTCAAGCAGTGAAGCAGGCCTGGGATTCGCCCCAGCGTCTCTGAAGACCGCGGTCCCGGCCTACTCCTTTCCATCGGTCCTTGGCTGTTCCCGGTTCGATGATGGCGGCGAGACTACAAGGAACAACCACTTCCAGTGTCAATCGATGACATCCAGGGAATCGATCAATCCAAGGACCAACTCTTCTGGGGTCCAGAGCACTCGAAACGCTGCATTCCTGACTGTGTGATCACTTTCTATGAGGAACAGCAGAGAAACCCGCGCTCTGCAGCTTTGCTGGCTCCTTACTGCAGCTCGCTCCGGACACTTGCTGGCTCCGGACCCCGTTCTCTTCAGACATCCGCTAGCTCCCTTATATCGATCCCTCCGGATCCCAGCTCGCTCTGGACCCCGCTTGATTACCTCCAACAGCTCTCTCGTGCACGGGCTCGCTCCATAAACTGCTCGCTTCTGACACACGTTGCTACTGCACCGGCTGGTTGGGACATCCACTCACTCTGAACACTTGCTGGCTCCGGACACCTGCCGGTTCCGGAAACCCGCTTGCTCTGAATCAGTGCTCCACCACTCCCCGCCCCTGTCACTCGCTCGCTCCGACAAAAGCTTGCTCGGACACCCACTGGCTCCAGACAAAACTAGATACATGACATCATGTTTCCTCTTGTCACATGTAAGTAGCTGGGTGAAATGTGTAGAGAACATTGGCTAATTAACTGAACGATGATTGAGACACTGGAGGGGAAATAGTCATGTTGCATGACAGAAAGTCCACATCATAAGAAACAGAACGTCCCTGAATATGTCCATTACTTTTCATCAGTTCAGAATAAACAACATAATCAAAATCAAAGCAACTATGCAAAAATTGGTTAGTTGGATTATGAATAGGGTTAGAGTCCATGATGGCAGAGAAGAATGGCTGAGATTGCTCACACCTACTTCCACCACCAGATGGCAGTGCCACCAGTAGGGAGGGAAGGAGGAAGACAGGGAGGAGGTTTGTGAGGGAGGGGAAATGGAGAGAGAGAGAGAGAGAGACAGAGGAAGAGGAAGAGACAGCAGAAGAAAGACAGAGACAGAGAAACAGAGAAAGACAGAGAGAGAGCAGGAGAGAGAGGGGGAAGGAGAGAAGAGATAAGGAGGGAAAGGACAGAGAGAGAGAAGAGAATGACAGAAAGACAGAGACAGGAGAAGAACAGAGAAGACAGAGAGAAGAGAAGAGAGAGGAGAAGGGAGAGGAAGAGAATGAGAGGTGAGGAGAGGGAAGAAGAGAGAGAGAGAGAGAAGAGCAGAGAAACAGAGAAAGACAGAGAGAGAGCAGGAGAAGAGAGAGGGGAGGAAGGGAGAGAAAGAAAATGAGAGGGTGGGGGAGAGGGAGAGGGAAAGAGAGAGTAAAAGAGAGAGACAGAGAGAAAGATCACACCCAGAGTCACTTCCTTCCAAAAAGATCACATCTCCTTATCTTTCCAAAAGAGTTCAACCAACTAAGAACTAAACATTCAAATATTAGCCTGTGAGGACCACCTTCCTTTAAACCACCATAGAATGAATGAATGAAAATGGAGGATGGATGAATGAATGAACCAACAAATACATTTGTAAAGAATGACAAAGCTTCCATGCTGATCCTCTATCAATTAAAATCAGGGTTCATGAGTTGGGAGGTGCTGTAGGTACACTGTAGTGGTAATTATTTAAACCGCCAAATTTGTTGCTGTAAGATCTCCTACCGAAGGAGACCAGTCAAGGAAAACACAACTCAATAATTATGATATAAATAGCAGGCCTAGATTGGAGTAGATTTACCACTACACACTCTAATCCCTGGCTATGAGATCCCTTATAACTTGTGGTTTATCCAGGCCATGTGCTTGTCCTTCAGGCTCTGGCTCCTACATAGTAGGCTTCCTACTCCTTCCTCTGACGACTTCCTTCTGCTTCTACTTCTGCCTCTGCTATCTCTCTTTTATATCGAATTCCTCTCACTCTCTCCACCCTAAGCCTTTTTCTCTGCCTCCCCTTCTACTGCCCAATCACTGGCTCTAACCTTTATTTTACAAGTTATAACTGGACAGAAGGTTCACAAGACACCACCTGTGTACAGATTCACTCCTCCTCTGCAGTCCCTCCCAAGAAGGTGGAACTAGCATGAAAATACAAGGCTGGGGCTACCCACAACAGTACACCATGACATCTGAGTGTCCAGATTTTTCCTGCAGCTCTCTGAAGACTGAAACACCAGCAAGTTCTCAGGTTACCTCTTGTTCTGCACCTAGAAAAAACAGACTCCATGTTACACACTATTTGTCATTATGTTTTGAAGTTCTAAAAAAGGTGTTCACTTGTTTCCTGTACCCCACGCAAGAAAGGTTTCTTTTGGGTGAGAGACTTCCAGTGGGATGCAGTCCATCACAGCAGTGTGTAGGCACAGCAGCAGGAAGACAGAGGCATGTTTCTTTGTATAAGATTTAAGAAATACAAGAGTGGATCAGGCTTTCAAACCTCAAGGAAGTTTGAATCTCAGTGGATAGACCCCAGCATACAAAGGCATGGCAACAGAGGAGAAGCATGACAGCTACATTGCTCAAAGTTTCCATTGAGTTAAATGACAGGAAAGAGAACCATGATTTTCAGCTCAAGATGTTTGTGAGAGATTTCACATGAGGCTCATTGGCTGTCCACTGAGCTCACCTACTTCCTCTAGAGCAGGAGTTCTCTTCAAGATCCCTTTCTGAATGGCTGCCCTGCAGCTCTGCTCTTCAGCCTCCTTCTTTCCTCAATGGTTCTGCATCTCTCTGCTTGAATGCAGGACATTGTCATGGAATTCAAATTCTCCATATGAGATCATCATGTCCCTTAGGATGCTGTTACTGCACAGTGGTCTGACTCTCCTTGCTGACCTCCCAACCTCTCATTCCTGAGTGAGTTCAGAGCCCTTTCTCCCTAAGTTCCATACTCAGGCATATAGATCTTGGAATCCCAATGCTACAGGAAACTATCAGGCTTTGATTTGCCTTTAAGACAATCTTCCTGCACGCTCATGTGGAGACAGGAACTTAGAAATGACTCCTGACTATGGAACATCATTAAAAAAATTAGAAGGATAAATTAAATAAAAAATAAAAGATCTAGTAGGTTGTAATTTTGTGAAAACCAATAAGCAGTGTTTGGGGACCATGAAACAGTTTCACAAAACTAGAAATACTGAAACAATATAAGATAAAAACCTCTTGAGTGAAGTAACGTAGAAGAATGTGGGATAATTTGAATTGTATTTGAAAGCTGAATTTTTTAAAAAGATTTTAAAGATGTTTAAATGTTATTTCTTTTTTAAATGTTATATCCTAAAAATTATTGTCCTTATAAAATATACCTAGAGTATATTAAAGTCAGTTCCTTACAGCATATTATCTCAAATGCATGCTAAATTATTTAACTCAAGGATATTCTATATTTTAAAGAGACCCATTTGTTCTTATTGTCTATGTATGAGTGTTTTTCCTGCATGCATGTGGGTTCATATGTGTGTGCATGGAGCCCACAGAGCCCACAAGAGTGCCTCAGATTCCCTGAGATGTGGGAGTCACTGTGTGTGTGATGAGAACTAATCCTGCATCCTCTGCAAAAGTTATTTGTACTCTAACTCCTGAGCCTCTCTCCATAGCCCTGCAAGAGTGTTTTCATCTGACTTATTGTTTATTTAATGCATACTGCTGTGTTGCATGCAAGTGTGTCTGTGAACCAAACATGTGCTGGTACCTGTGGATCCCAAAAGAGCGTTTCTGATCCCCTGGAATTCATCAAAGAGTATTCTCAACACACAACTAACATATCAGTTTTAAAAGTCGAGGCTACGAAATACAGGACATGAAAATAGACGTGTATCAAATATCTATATATTAAGCATTACTTTTTATTGCGCTAATGTTAAAAGACAAAATTCCATCAAATTTCTAATGTTTTCAAATTCTAGAGGATGTTCAGTTTGTAATTTTAGAGTCATTTGAAAGACTAATGTGGGGACTTCTTGGGGCTGGCTGTAAGCAAGAAACACAATGCTTCTTTCAGATACATGCTTGCAATCATTTCTCTAAAGGAACAAAAAAGCAGACTTTAGAATAAAACCATAGATCAGTCTTAGTGATTTGGTGGTACATAACTCTGACCTTAGTATGCTGAGTTCAGAGACCATTCCTGATCTACATAATGAGTTTCAGGACACCCAGGGCTACATAGATCTCTCTCTCTCTCTCTCTCTCTCTCTCTCTCTCTCTCTCTCTCTCTCTCTCTCTGTGTGTGTGTGTGTGTGTGTGTTGTGTGTGTTGTGTGTGTGTGTGTGTGTAAACATTTTTAGGGAAGATGGACAAAAAATACTTTTAGATAAAAACCAAATGATTTCAGTCTAAATATTTTCCTAAAATAAAGGAGTTTTCCAAAGGGGAAACAGAGAAAGGGACAGCACAGGCCTTTAACTATGTTCAAAAATGCATACAGAATTATCGACTTGAACGTAGGCTATAGGTAGGGTACAAAGATCATAGCAGAGAAGAAGATAGGGTATAATCCAGAGAACTCTTTACAGGCTCCAGGTTCATGATCTTCTCAGCCTAGTTTGACATCTACAGATGTGGTGGCAGGAAGGCCTTGATTGTTCAGGTGCATAGCTCCATTATCAAGAATGCTTGTCCCTGCTCCAGGATGTAGTATCTTGTCTCAAGACATTTGCTTTCACCTGTTGATGGTGTCTCCTGGATTCTATGCTGATCTGTAAAATGGAGACAACCAGGGTTTGAAGAAAACTAGTGTTCTTTGGACGTTAATGTGCTAATGTGTGAAGTTAAACTTGTAATCCAGGAAACAACTTGAAACAACACAGTCTAAATTCAGCTTGCACTTCCTTTGCCTTTATGATCTAAATGAGAATTTGATCCTTCTCAGAAAGGCTAAATTTTTCATAAAATCAGCCTTTCAAGTTAAAAGTGGATTCTGTAAGTAAATGTTGAATCTATAACAACAAACAGTCATGTTCATGAAGAGTATTTATTGGAGTCTGAAATATCTAAGGTCTCACCACCCTATTCTGTCTCAATTTGCTTTGTCCAGACAGTTCTAATCTCTCTACCCCACACTCCATTGTCCACACATTTGAGGTTTCCTTGGCCTTGACAATAGTCCAGAGGTAGTCACCAAAAGAATTAAAGTAAACTAAATTAACAAGAAAGACAAGAATGAAAACTAATGGACAAAAATATATTTATCACTTTCAAGTTTTCCCTGATCATTCTCTAACTTTATTGTCAATCTTGTGATTGTGCCTTGTGCCCTTCCCCCAGCCTTGAGCAGGCCTGAGAGACCTTGTTTACCATAGCAGACCAAAACAATAGGACTCAGGTGTTAACCACCTTGGCCAACCTAGAACCTGCTACTGGAGCTGAGATGAATAGACTGCCAGCTGAGCTTGCCTTGAGACACTTCCAGCCTGCAATTAAGGATGGATTCCCCTCACCCATGCTGGGCTGAAGCTAGAAGGGGTTCAGTGGTAGAGGTGGGGTTGGGGCGGTTGGCTGTGGAACAGCTGGAGAAGTAAAGGTGTGTGTTCCAGAATCATCTTGGTGTCCAGGAGTTTTTGTCTCAAGAGCTGTAACACTTGGGGAGAGATCCGCTCTCCCGGAACCTTCCTGGGGCACCAAGCTGCTTTCTTGCCTGCTAGCCGGCTTCTATCGGCCCAGCCCGGGTGGCTCAGCGTGGAGAGACAGGTGCAGCACCTGGGAGTGACAGAGCTGTGACAGCGGAGACTCGAGCAGAGGCAGCAGCGGAGGCAGGCAATCTCTCCTCCCTGCTTGCACCCACACCCTTTTGGCCCAGACCTCTCACACCAGGCTGGGCTGAAGACCAACAGACAGCAGAGACGTGGGTAGAGGACCCTCCCTGCTCTTACTCTGTCCTCAGCCGGGAGATCATCGTGGGACACCCTCCAGAACCGGGGACCCACAGTGGGCTTCGCCTTTAAATTGAAAGCTGAACATTAAATTATTGAGCCTTGATCAGAGAATTTTGTCTTGGCTTCATCTCTTCTCCACCTCAGTCCCCCTTTCGTTCCCAGCCCCCTTTTCAGGTGAACCCAGTTAGCTTGTGGCTGCAGGCAGCTACAGTGCCTTTAAAATTTTTGTGCCTCTGAGCTTGGTTTTCAATGACTTTTCAGAGGTAGAATGCTGTTCTTCTTCTGGTCATCAAAAAAATGACTTTACACATTTTTTTCTTCATTAACATAGTTGTCAATCACTAATTTCTAGAATTATTATTAAGTCCATCCTTAAGTAAATATTCAACTTGCACAAAACCCCTCATAATTTGAAATAAATATCAATGTACTAACGTAAAGTCAATCCTTCATGTAAAAAAACAAAGCTTTAAGCAAAAATCTAATCTGTTCAAAAAAGGTCAGTTTTTGAATGAAGAGTCAGTCATTCAACAAAAGGACAACAGCAAAAACCTCTACTCTATATAAAACAGTTCCTTCTAATATCATTCACCTTTTGCTACTCTACTGCAGTTCAGCAGTGTGGCTGCCAACATGGAGACCTGAACAAGGGGAACATTCAATTGGACTTGCAGACCTGGAGGTGGAACCCATGAGGCCTCAGCCTTAGACAAACTAACCTACTTAAAAACAAACATACAAACAAACAAACAGACAACAACAAACAACCCAAGGAATTTTAGAACATAGGAACATCTTCAAGGCCTAGAGAACCTTTATGTTTGTCAAAAATAATTGATTCTTGAATTTGCCAGGGATTCAGTGCCTAGTATATGAAGTCTTAGAAACTGCTTCCCTTCACATAGTGGACACTATATTCACAGAATGAACCAGCTTGCATGGAAATATGTGTCTGATTAAAAGGATTGTTTATATATTAAAGATGGAATTCTAGAAAATAGATAGCATTTTATTAAAGGATGGACTTTTCTTCAAAGGTTACTCTCCTTAAACAATGATGCCTTTTAAGAAGAGCCATGCAGCCTGTATTTAAAGACCTGATTTATTTAGTGCATGACAGCTGAACTCGGCAATTACCCACTTTCTCTGGTCTTGGCTTAACCATCACCCACGACTCCCTATTGTCTGGTGTTCTCTCCATACAGTGATTTCAAGGCTTCCATCCAGAAGACAGAAAAGAATTCTGTTGACAGGTCAAACTCTGAACCCCAGAGGCCAGTGTAGAATGAGTCACTTGATTCCTCTCCTTGAACTTCAGTAAGGTAAGCCCTCAGTACATGTTTCTTAGCTAATCTATGGACCTGAGGTTTTCTCAGGTATAAAATATTGTACCACAATCATTTTTGCTTCCTATGTGTGGAGCGCTGCTGCCGCGCTTTAAAGATGGCGCTTGCCTTTCTCCTGCTTTGGAATAAACAAGCCCTTATTTGGTAGGAAAGCCGTGCCTGCCTGTGGCCTGATCTTCTGTCATGATGCTCTGGCCTATGATAGTGCAGATCGTGGTATGGGCTCATGGGCCGTCCTACAAAGAGTATTTAAGCTGCACTCACGGGGCATTCGGGGGCACACCCTTGATTCGGACGTAACCTGGGATTCCTGAGTAAACTGTTGCTGGAAGGAACTGGTGTGCTAGTCTTTCTTCCCTGCTGGACAGGGTGATCGGCGCGGCACAACTGGTGGCCCGTACGGGGAATTGTCAATTTAATCCCCGGAGTTCCAGAACCAGCGGCAGACAGGGCGATCCATCGGAAAGTGGCCGGTAAGTAGGGCCCTTCATTAAAAAGGTTCTCGGAAGGAGACGATATTCAAGTCCTCGGAAGGAGGCGAGTGAAAGTGAAAGTAAAACGGCGGTTGTAGCAAAGTCCTTAGAAGGAGGCGCGTGAAAGTGAAAGTAAAACGGCCAGCGGAGCATGTTTGTGCCGGGAGGAATTGCTCCTGAGATAGCTGCACTAGCGTTCGTTGTAGTGACCGTCGTGATCCTGGTGGTGTGTTTTTGTCTTAATTGTCATCGCCCCGGGTGCATGGGGATCTCACCATCACGTCCCGTGAAGGCGGCTCTTCATGAGCTGTCCAGCAGAAGTCAGGAGTCAGGGTCAGAAGACAGTTCAGAAGATGAAATGGAGGACCTAGAAAAGGCTATGCAAGAGTTATTAGCCAAGATGGAGGAGGCTGCAAAAAGGAGGAAGGAGAAACCACTTAGTAAGAAGAAGGAGGAAGCAGGGTGGGATGAAGTAGGAAGGGTGGAACCGAGCGCTCCGCCACCTTATGCAGAAGTCCCTGGGACAGGATGCCCTGGGCTGAAGCCACCACAGGGCACGCGAGGCTCGGATGCCAAACAAAAACGTTCTTGCACCTTCTGCCCTCAGACCTGGAGGAAGACGGCAGCCGCCTTTCCGGTCTTTGAGGATGTCAATAATGTGAGGACCTATGAACCTCTGGATTTCAAGGTTTTAAAAAATTTGGCTGACTCGGTGCAAGCTTATGGTATTAATGCTTCCTTTACCCAAGCTCAGGTGGAGAGGCTCTCTCAGTCAACTATGACTCCAACTGATTGGATGTCTACAGTAAAAGCATGTTTAACTATGGGCCAGTACCTAGACTGGAAGTCTATATATGCTGAGTTTGCTCAACAACAGGCTTGAGAGAATGCGGCTCAGGGTCAGCCTGCATGGAGCTATGATATGCTCATGGGGCAAGGCCAGTGGGTTAATAATCAAACGGCTTACCCCCCTCAAGTCTACCACCAGATAAATACCCTAGCAGTGAAGGCATGGAAAGCATTACCTAATAAAGGAGAAGTGTCGGGGAACTTAACAAAGATTATCCAAGGATCAACAGAACCCTTCTCAGATTTCGTAGCCAGACTGATGGAAGCTGCAGGTAGAATATTTGGGGACCATGAGACTGCTATGCCTCTCATACAACAGCTCATATTTGAGCAATGTACTAAGGAATGCCGCCAGGCGATTACTCCATGGAAGGCAAAGGGTTTAGCCGCATGGATGAAGGCATGCAGAGAATTGGGGGGCCCCCTTTCTAATGCTGGCCTGTCCGCCGCTGTAGTACAGGGAGTGGTGCAGTACTCTAAGACAAAATCCAAAACTCCAGGAGCTTGTTTCTCCTGTGGTAGACAAGGGCACTTGAAGCGTCAGTGTCCTAACAGAGGGAAAGGAGCTGCAATGCGCCCTCCTGGGCTGTGTCCTAAGTGTAAAAAGGGTAATCATTGGGCAAATGAATGCAGGTCTGTGAAGGATATTAATGGGCAACCTCTAGCTCAGACAAACAATTATCCAGTGTCAAAAAACGGGATGCAGGGCCCCAGGCCTCAGGGCCCTTGAATATATGGGGCCATAGAAGATCAGAGCAGCCAAAAGATCAATTTGCTCAACATGAGACCCCTAGGAGGGCCACACCCGGCTCTGCAGGGCTGGACCTCCACTGCACCTCCCGAGTCGTATTAACACCTCAGATGGGAGTGCAGATTTCACTACAGATTTCAAGGGACCTTTACCCCCTGGATCGGTGGGACTGCTAATTGGTAGGTCATCTTCAGCCTTGAAAGGATTAGTCATTCATCCAGGAGTGATAGATTCAGATTATGAAGGGGAAGTTAAAATCTTAGTATCATCCCCCAGGGGCATTTCAGCCATTTCCCCCCGGGGATAGAATTGCTCAACTCCTAGTTTTGCCCAGTATGCATGAACTGTTTCCTCCAGGGATCAGCGAAGAGGAAGTCAGGGCTTTGGATCAACTGGGATAGATTCCATGTTTCTTAGTCTTGACTTAGACCAACGCCCTCTTGTGGAACTCAAAGTTAATGGAAAAATTATATTGGGACTGTTAGATACTGGTGCTGATCGCAGCATCGTAGCCTTGAAGGATTGGCCTAAGGGCTGGCCTGTCCAGCCATCCTCACAAACCTTACAAGGATTGGGGTATGCTAAAGCCCTGACATGAGTGCAAGGGAGCTTCCATGGGAGGATCAGGAAGGACATCGAGGACGTTTCCAGCCTTATGTATTAGAACTGCCCATTAGTTTGTGGGGAAGAGACCTTTTAAAAGATATGAACTATTGCCTTACAAATGAGAGTTATTCCCAGTCCTCTCAAAGGATGATGCAAGATATGGGGTGGTGTCCTTCAAAGGGCTTAGGAAAAAACTTGCAGGGAAGATCACAGCCAATAGAGGCTGTCCCAAAACATGATAGGCAGGGTCTGGATTTTTCCTAGGGGCCGCTGAGGAGGGAATTCCCATAACTTGGAAGACAGAGGATCCTGTGTGGGTTCCTCAGTGGCCATTATCCTCTGAAAAATTACAAGCAGCTAAATCCTTAGTGCAAGAACAATTGTCTCTTGGCCATATTAAACCGTCTGTTTCCCCTGGAATACACCCATTTTTGTAATAAAGAAAAGGTCAGGGAAATGGAGATTGTTGCATGATTTGCGCACTATCAATCAACAGATGCAAGTCTTGGGCCCTGTACAAAGGGGATTACCATTGTTGTCTACATTACCTGCCTCCTGGCCCATAATTGTTATTGATATAAAAAAATGTTTTTTCTCCATTCCACTTTGTCCCCAAGATAGTGAACGATTGCTTTTACTATTCCATCTTGTAATCATGAAGAACCAGATCAAAGATTTGAGTGGGTAGTCCTTCCACAAGGGATGGCCAATAGTCCTACAATGTGTCAGCTGTTTGTGGGGAAAGCCATTGAACCAATCAGAAAGAAGTTTCCACAGCTAAGATGTTTCCATTATATGGATGATATTTTATTATCTGCTGCAGATGAAACTTTATTAGAGATAGCATTTGGAGAATTAATAAAATTGTTAGAAAATTCAAAATTATATATTGCTCCAGAGAAGGTACAAACAGGTGAGGTTGTTGAGTACTTGGGAGCAAAAGTTCAAAGTATAAAAATAGTGCCTATGAAGATTGAATTGAGGAAAGATCATTTAAAGTCACTCAATGATTTTCAAAAGTTATTGGGAGATATCAATTGGGTACGGAATTATATAAATTTGCCAAATTGTGAGTTAAAACCTTTATATAATATTTTAAGTGGAGACTCAGCCTTGGATTCCCCTCGTTATTTAACACCAGAGGCAAGATTGGCGCTTAGAAACGTTGAGAATAAATTACAGAACGCCTTTTTACAAAGATGCAAGGAGGGGCAGCCAATTATTTTATGTATTCTAGCCACATATCAGCAACCCTCTGGAGTTTTGTGGCAAGAAGGCCCTTTGCTGTGGATTTATCCAAAAGTGTCCCCAAATAAGACTATAGAATATTATCCAACAGCTGTAGCAACATTGGCTATGCAGGGAATTCGACAATGTTTGCAATTTTTTGGCATGCCACCTACAAGTGTAATAGTGCCTTACTCTGCTCAACAAGTAAAAATTTTATGTGGTACTATAGATGATTGGGCCATTCTGCAATGTAGCCATGAGGGCAATATTGATAATCATTATCCTAAACATCCGTTGCTGTCCTTTTTTAAAGAACACCCAATTGTTTTCCCAAAAGTTATAGCCTCTGAGCCTCTTAAAGGAGCTCCTAATGTTTTTACGAATGTATCCAAGACAGGATGTGGCGCCTACATGGTGGAAGGGCAGGAACCAGTACTGCGCCAGTTTCATGTAAATTCTCCCCAAATTGTTGAATTGAAAATAGTGATTGAGGTGTTTGAACATTGTAGCTTTGCATTTAATTTGCTTTCCGATTCTCATTATGTGGTTAACGCCGTAAAGACCTTAGAATTAGCAGGACCCATTAAAAGCACCAGTACATTATGTGCTCAGCTACAGAAATTACAGGATTTAATTTGGCACAGGAAAGAGCATTTTTATATTCAACATATTCGTGCTCATACTGGTTTACCAGGACCTTTAAGTGAGGGAAATGCTTTAGTAGATCACTGGACCAGAGCTGAGTTTGCCTTTTTGAGTTCTTCCCTTGAACAAGCTGTTCAGTTTCATCAAGATTTTCATGTTAATGCAAAGACCCTGCAGCAAAAATTCAAACTATCTCGAGCAGATGCACGACAAGTAGTTCTCAACTGTCCACAATGTGTAATTTATCATCATCCGCCCAGTCTTGGGGTTAACCCTAAAGGGCTCTTGCCCTTAAGATTGTGGCAAATGGATGTGACTCATGTATCAGAGTTTGGTACTCTGAAATATGTGCATGTCTCCATGGATACCTGCTAGGGAGTTATTCATGCTACACCTTTAAGTGGAGAGAAGGCTCACAATGTCATAGGTCATTGCCTGGAAGCCTGGGCTGCATGGGGAAAACCACAACAGATAAAGACTGATAATGGACCTGCTTATACTGCACATCAATTTGAGTCCTTTTGTAAACAAATGGACGTTCATGTCAATCATGGATTGCCTTATAACCCTCAAGGACAAGGCATCGTGGAGCATGCCCATCGCACCCTCAAAGAATGCTTACTAAAACAAAAAGGGGGAATTGGCCAAGGCCATACCCCCAGGGAAAGAATATCCCTTGCCTTATTTACATTGAATTTTTTAAATTTAGATGTTCAGAGTTGCTCTGCTGCAGATCGGCATCGAGATTTCCAAGGAACTTCTCGAGGCCTAGTAAATGGAAAGATGTGTTGACAGGACAACGGAATGGACCTGATCCCGTGCTAACGTGGGCACGAGGTTCTTTTTGTGTTTTCCCTCAGGACCAGTACGACCCGATCTGGGTGCCTGAATGGCTGGTGAGAACAGTCCAACATGAAGACCCTTTGGATCCAACAAGCTGTTCATCATCTTAAAGAGTGGGCAGGCCTAGGAGTGTTAGCTTGTGCTCTAGTGGGCGCTTGTGTGGTCTGCCTCCTCTGCATCTGTCGGATGGCCTAAGCTCAGAGACGAGAAAGGGCTCTGGTGGTGCGTGTCTTCCAAGCCATTGAGGCTAGAGTATCTCCTCAAGCATGGTTGATGTCACTGAAGCAGTGAGCGTCTGCAACCCTTGAAATTCCTTTTGCTTAAGACAGCCCTTGCACCCTTAAGACTCGTACGTCTTATTGCACATGGGAAGGGTGTCTAGCTTATTTTCTGGTACTCAGCTCTTGCACATGGTGGGTTTATACCCATTGCACCCAGTAGAGTGAGAACCGTGGCTTGTGCCTGTCTGCTCTGATCGCGGGATCCTACGTAATGGAACTCGCTTGATCGAGCAGTATCTGCATATGCTGTTTAAAATAAAAATGGGGAACTGTGGAGCGCTGCTGCCGTGCTTTAAAGATGGCGCTTGCCTTTCTCCTGCTTTGGAATAAACAAGCCCTTATTTGGTAGGAAAGCTGTGCCTGCCTGTGGCCTGATCTTCCGTCATGATGCTCTGGCCTATGATAGTGCAGATCGTGGTATGGGCTCATGGGCCGTCCTACGAAGAGTATTTAAGCTGCACTCACGGGGCATTCGGGGCACACCCTTGATTAGGACGTAACCTGGGAATCCTGAGTAAACTGTTGCTGGAAGGAACTGGTGTGCTAGTCTTTCTTCCTGCTGGACAGGGTGATCGGCACGGCACACCTATGGAAATTAATCTCTCCTCCAGAGACATCTCCAGACTGTACCATGAGCATTTCCTTTGTTCTCTTCATCTCCAGTCCCATTGAAAACCCCATTCAATTCAACTTCCCCTTTTCTGGATGAACCTGACACCCACCAGAGAAGGAAAGACAGGAGACCCATCTTGGGATCTCCTCAATGACCTCCAATTCCTTCTCTCCTACCCTATTATTGTGGGGCACCCTTCCTTGGGGAAAACACTTACTCACCCTGATGGGCAACCAGCAATAGGCCAAAGTAAGGACATCATCAAAGTCCAACTTGTTTTCCTGCAGTTACTGGAATGTCAGTGAGCAGAATTTACTGACAGCTCAGGCACTGCCTGAGGTACTGAGCTCGGGCATAGGCCTGGAGGATTAAAGAAATACTCAGACTCCGGTCATCCCTTGTGAGAGAATGCCAATGCCTTTACTGAGCAGGTTCAATATATACACCAAGCCAGGGAAGGAAAAATACAAACTCAGGAAAAAAACAGGAACTCAACTGGGGGGCAATAGGATGTCAAGTGTAAATTCCCTTCCTGGGGCATCATCCTTCAACAGGATGTTTTTGATCTTAGAGGAACTGCAGAATGTTACTTAGTAGACATCAGCATACGGAAAGGCTCAGCCAGGGCATAGCAGCCCTTTTGGGTCCTACAGTTTACTGAGAGGAGTAAGGTGTGAGAGGACTTACTTACAGGGACAGAAATGACCCAAAGCCTACCCTAGCATGGGTGATGGCTTACAAAAGCTGGATACATGGCACTCTCTGCACAGCCTGCAGAGAGCCAGGAATCCTGACAGGTTGACTATGCTGGAGCACTAGTGTGCACATCCTCAGCTTGGGGGAGTGACCAAGCCAGCTCAGTCAGTCAACATGGGCCCAAGTGAGGGAGTGAGGAGTAGAAAGAAAAACAAGTAGACAAAATTACAACATGACTCCAGCTAGTACTGAGGCTGAAACAGCTTTGTTTCTCTCCAGCCTGCTCTTATATCATTCTAGGAAGATCCAAAACACTTGGTCAGTTCTTAGATCAAAGACAAAGTAATCGAAGGAGTAAACAAGTAGAGCATACATGATAGTAATTAAGTAAAGTAGTAAGCAGGGAGATCACATAAAGTAGTAATTCAGCAAAGCAGTCAAGGAAGCCCCATGGTGACTGGTTCTAATATTCTTATCAGAATCTACTTCCTTGTTTGAGACAAGTGACAAATGCCAAATTTCTAGAAGCTGCAACCAAACTTCTCAACAGTGTAGAGAACAGAGGTGGCACTGGAGGGAAAGGATGGGCTGCAGAGTGTGAGCTACTAACTTCCCAGGCTTTGTCCTGCACAGATGAAATCCCAGGAGAAAGATCATAGCTGACTCTCCCAGTTCCTGAGCACTGTTTTACAAACTGCTTCCTTTTATGCTCCAGGAATGCAGCAAGACTTGTCATTCAGACCCAACAATCACTCAGTCTTTCCTTCCTTCCTTCCTTCCTTCCTTCCTTCCTTCCTTCCTTCCTTCCTTCCTTCCTTCCTTCCTCCTTCCTTCCTTCCTTCCTTCCTTCCTTCCTTCCTTCTGCCCCTCTTCTCTCCTTTCCTCTTTCATTTATTTGTGCCTCTTACTATATAACCTCGTCTGACCTAGAATTCTCTGTGTAAATTAGGCTGGCCTGGAACTCACAGAGATCCACATGTCTGAGTGAACATGCCTACCTAAGATCCATTTTCTACAGAGAGGTTATAATTTCAGGTAGACCAACTTCTGAACTAAGGCTTATAAAATATGAGGCCCTTACCAGACTGGAAGCACAAAAATGACACACTCTCAAGGCCAGGTGCTGGGTTTTCTGAGTCAGGGCTAGCAGTTCCTTGAACTGCCAACTTAGTCACACCTGTTTTTGCAGGGGAATTCACTTGTGATGCAGAAATTTGCTCTGAGAATTTCTAAAAATAGATTCTCCTGTGTAGAAACGGTGGCACAGGCCTCTAATCTCTATAATAGAGAGGCAAGGCAAAGTGAATCTGAATTCAGCGCTAGCCTAGTCTACACAGAAGGAAGAGAGGGCAAATTAGAAGTTGCAGGTAGGTCCTAGATTACTTTGTAGGGTAAGTATCTGGGTAGATCAGTCATCATCCATGTTGATTCAGCAGTAGGTTTTCTCTAAGTTCTCAGGGTTACTCCCTGGATGCTGGTTATCTTACTGTGGCCCAGTAGCCATGTGAACCAGGATTCCTAAGATTCCCTGAAGACTTCCTGTAAAACAAACTACCGTCAGTCCTGTAACCAACAGTAGGAAACAATAGTGTATCCTCATCTATGTCCACTCCATCCATCTTTTTTTTCCCTTGGGCCATTTCAACAAGAACACAAATTTCCAGCTTTTTAACACTTTTATTAAGAAAGTTATAAACAAACAAACAAATGAAGAAAAACAGATGACTGGAAAGACCCAACATTCTTTGTGTATGTCTTTGCTGTCATAGCAGAGGCTGACAGAATATCCCCTAATTTCAATTCTTATTGGGCATCAGGGCTCCTGGACTTCAGAGTTTCAGGTGGCCTTTTCACTTCTTCTTCTGGTCAAAAGCCCTTTGAAGCCATGCCCAGCAGCCTTGGAATCTTGGACTGTCAGAAGCAGGATCCTGGTCCGGGCACTTTCCACCATCACAGGTCTCAAGTTCCAGCCCTTTCTCCCTCAGCAAGCTAGGTGAGGGTTGTTCTGGCTCCTCTGGATCTTTGTTGTTGTTTTTGTCAGCATCTCCTGGGGACACTTGTCGCTCCCTCTGACTCTTACTCTGGATGACTTCTGTGCCTCTCTTCTTGGCACATTTCAATCTGCCGTAGTATCTCAGGTAGTCCAAGCTCTCAAATACACAAAATGAGTATACATCCCAATCGACAATCCAGTCATCCTCAGAACAGTGGCTTGACTTTCCACAGACACAATGTGGTTCAGACTTGGAACATCTTGTAGTCAGGGCTGGCAAGACACATGAACTGGGCAATGCATGTTCTTCATAATCTGATGTTTCCTTGACAAAACTTGGATAGGGCTGCACCTTCTTCTTGACTTTATCCATGGAAGGTTGAGGGCAAGTCCTTGACCTTTTGATTCAGAGAAGACTCCAGTTAGTTAATTATACTCTATAGTTCTTGAACCCTCCCAGGCATTTCATTATGGGAATCTGGGTTTTAAACCCACAATCCTAGCATCTATTTGCATTGCCTAAGGAGGCAAGATTCTGCCCAGTCTGGTGGCAAAAGCCTTTCATCTCAGAACCTGAGGGAAACAAGCAGATGTGCCACAGAAGCAGAGGCAGGTGGATCTCTGAACTCAATCAACACCAGCATGATTGTCAGATCTAGTTTCAGGACAACTAGGGCTACACAAGAAAACCTAGTCTCAAAAAAAAAAAAAAAAAAAAAAAAAAAAACCCAAATAAGCAAACAAAAAAGGAGTGAACCTTCTGAAAGAAAGATGCTATCATCCTGGATGTAATTGTCTAGAGTTAAATATTATAAAAGACTGATTAGACAGGCAATGGGGAAAGTACTATTGGGCCAGTAAATCTATTTGGGGTGCCTAGCATAGACAGTAAAGATCAAAGGTAATGATCTTTGACTCCCTCTCTCTTTCCTGAAAAAGGATTTATTAGAATGACTTACAGGCTACAGCTGAGCTTATTAAACTACAGCTGGATAGGAAGCAAAGTGCAAGAATCCAGAAGTTCTCAGTCCCCGAGGCTGGATGTCTCAGCTGGTCTTCAGTAGAAGCTGGAATCACAGAGAAGGAGGCTCTAGTGCCAGCACAGTAAAAGACTTGCTAGCTAGGAGAGAGCAAGCAGGCTAAGTGAAAACTTTCTTCCTCTGTGTTCTTATATAGGCCTCCAGATGAAGGTGTGGCTCAAACTAAGGGTGTGTGTTTCAGATTCAATGTCTAGATTAAATCTGAGTATGTTGACAAACACTTTTAATCCAAGCACCATAGTAGTGAATCAGGCAGATAGACCTCTGTGAGTTTGAAGCTAACCTGGTGTACAAAGTGAGTTCCAGGGCAGCCAGGGATATTATACACAAACCTTTGCTCAGAACAACAAGAACAACAATAATAACAACAACACAGATATTTCTTTCTTGCTCTAAATCCAGATTAAGGGCCTGTGTCTTTCAAACTCAAAAAACTCTGCATTAAAGGCAAGTTTTCCTACCTCAAAAACACAGATTACTTTCTATAAATTAAGCAAAAATCCCTTGCAGGTATGTCCTCAGTTTGGATTTTGCTCTGGATACAATCAAGTTGGATACAATCAATTTGGATGTAATCATGTTCCATCTTGCTGCCCTTTCCCAGGTTGCCTCGTGGCCAAAGTCCAAGAGTACACTTGATCAACAGGGAAAACACAGGACGACCCTACATGACTCACTAGCACACCCCGAGTTTTAGGCGAGTCGTACAATCCTGGGAAAGTCCATAGTTCGTCCCCCTGTCAGCTTGTCCACACTTGTAGGGACCACAGATGGGCCCAGCCTTAGCTGGGGCCAAGGAAGGAGCCAGAAGCCCAGAGGCTTCCTAGATCAGCAGCTCTGCCTCTGAGCTCAGAGGGCCACTTCTTCACAGCAGGGGTCGCTGTGGGGCAGCTCTTTGCCCCAAGACCAATTCCAATGGTCAGTGCCCATCCTAAGCATTCCCCTGGAGCTACCAACTGGGACTTTCCCACAGAGCCAAGTTCTTCTTGGCTGTTAGCAGGCCTGGGCTGAAATCCGAGGGTTATTTCAAGCCACATATGTGATTTTGTTTTTTGATGCTTTCGTTTTGTCCACGGGATCAGACTCTGCCAGGCAGGCTGCATTTGGATTTTATTCCAACCCAAGGTGTGCTTCTAAAGGATGACAGAGATGCCTGGTGCCCAGGTGGGAGTATGCAGGAGAGGAGATGCAGACCCTAAGGTTTGGGTTTCTTTCATGTCCTCTCTGCTCTTTGTCATTTCTAAACGCTGAAAATTCTTCCAATTTCTTTCCATTACTAAATGCATGGCGAAGCTGTCATGGGTAAAGGCAGGCTTTTGGCCCTGCAAATGTACCAAGGTGTATGCCCCCCCACCGCCGCCCACATCTGATGGTCTACTAAATTGGTATCTGTGGGAATCTCGGTTGAAGCTGTGTTCCTTTCATTGTGAAGATTTTTTTTTTTCAGGACAGCACGGTCCAGGATGCTAAAGCTCTGCTCTCTGAGCTGTCTTTCTCTGCTGTGATTTCATTTCTACAGTAGCTCCATGGCTATGGCCGTGGCGTGCAGTTGTCCAGTGTGTAAGAGACCAGAAGAGGCTAACTGGCGGGTTCTCACTAGCACACACAGGGATTTGGGACTGCTTTGCGATCCTGGTCAAGTCTGTAGTTAGTTGGCATCTCTCTTGTCCACACTGGTAGTTGCCACAAAGGGGTCCTGGGCAATGAATCAGTCTAGCCAGAAGCACAAAGGTTCTCAGCTCTGAGCTGCAAGCTGGCAACTTCTTCATAATAGAGGACGCTCAGGTGCCAGCACTGTGCTTTGCCCCAATTCCCCATTGCCAGGGACTTACTGATTTTCCCGATGCCTGAGTGCATGCTACTTGTTGCCCCGCCAACTTCCTCTAGGCTGCCAACAAGCCCGAGATAAATAAAATCCGAAGGCGATTTCAAACCGTGTACTTAATTTTGTTTCTTGGTGATTTCGTTTTGGCGACCAGATCAGACTCTGCCAGGCAGGCTGTGATGGGATTCTGTGGGAACCCCGATCCGGACCGTGTGGGCCTCTTCACTTCCCAAATCTACTGGTGTCCAACTGCGAGTATGTAAGAGACGCCATGCAGACGCCTCGCTTTTTTTGATTGTTTTCTGGTTCTCTGGGCCTCCCGATGTTTCTAAACGCTGAAAAAAATCTTTTGATTCTTTCGTTCGAATTTTCGATAACAGATTTCGTGTCACCTACCGTCAGTAAATACACACTTTCAACATGGCAAGTGTGCTAAGACATTTGGCCAGGGTTTCAATGACATTCGGTCTCCTTTGCTTTTTTCTTCTCCATTTCATTTCCCAGGTCATCTCGCTGACACAGCTCAGGCATCAGCCAGCAAATCGCAGGATAACGCCTGAATAAGGCTTCTCACTAGCACAACACGGATTTTAGGCAAGACTTGCAACCCTGAGCAAGTCTGTGATTAGTCTGCCTGCGCTTGTCCACAGTGGTGGGAGTCACAGCTGGGAGCGGGGCCAAAGAAGGAATTCCAGCAAGAATCCAGGTTCACAGATAACACACTGCTGCTTCCAATCTGCTGACTGGCAATGTCTACACAGCAGGGGTTGCTGTTGGTCTGCTCTTCCCCCAGCATGGATTCAGGGTGGTTAGTGACCAGCTTTGGCTATCAGTTCCCTGTTGACTTCATCTTGTCTCTGAGCCAAGTTCCCTTCAGCACTCAGAAGACTAGGGACGAAATCAGACCAAGATTTCAAACTGCTTCCCGAATTGTGTGCCTTGATGCTTTCTTTTTTCTGCCAGAACCAGTTGCCAACAGGCAGGCTTCGTATATTTTGTCTAATTTCTTTCGTTCACATATTTCATTCGGAGGTCTGTCCAGCAAACGCATGTTTTTCAGCTAGAAAAATGTCCTGATTCATCAGACCCCAACCACCCCGAAGACTACAAAACTCCCAGGCCTGGAGCCCGCAGAAGGCTGCTGCACAGTCTGCTGTTCTCCTGAGGCAAGTCCTGCTCTAGGGATGGAGTCGTCTTTCTGGTCCCTGCAAGTGAAGCAGGCCTGGCATTCCTCCCCTATAGTGCATGAATCCCATCTTCCTCTACTCCTCAGCTTCTCAGAAGACCATGGTCCTTGGCCTCTTCCTTTCTATCCGGTCCTCCGCGTGTTCCCATCCGATGATGGCTATGACTACCAGGAACAACTGCTTACAGTTTGGATCTGTGACTTCGCAGGAATCTACCCCAGGACCAACACTTGCAGGAATGAGAGCACCAATGAGCCCGGCATTCCTGAGTCCCTATTAGAATTCCAGAAGGACAATGTAGTAGGAGTATGTCTTAGCAGGGCCATGGCTCAGTATCCAGGCTGGAAGAGTCCAGGGCTTAACTGCTCTGGATCCAACTAATCAGTCCTGGTCACTAGGGTGGCTGTCTTTCAGAAGTCTATGGAGGAAAAAAAAAAAGTCTATATCTCATCTGAAGATACTTAAGCAATATCTAAGCCAAACTCCTTCTCCAAACTAAATTCTAACACTACATTTTTACAGGTCAAAGATTCACAGGAAAAATAGTCCATATTTGTTTTTATCTATTCCAGCTCCAGGGGATCTAAACTGCTTCTACTTGTTTAAATTTTTACTTTACAAAATATTACAATGTCCAGAAAAGCATCATGTCTGGTATAGATAGAGTGCTGAACTATGAGTTTTAAGATAATTCCCACTCAACTTTACTACCAAAGTGTTTTTAGTTATTTTTGTACTAGATACAGAAGTTCTTCAAGAATGTCTTATATTTTTTTATTCTTGAAAAAGTATTAAAGAACTATTCTCCAATGTTTCTCTTTACACAAGAAATTGTGGCAGGCTGTTATTATCTCAATAAATCTAAAATGTGTTATCTGAGTCTTCCCACCTCTTTTGAAAGGACCAAGTGATATAAATTTTAAAAAAATGTTAAAAATTCAAAAGAAAAACATGTTGGTGAGTATTTTTGTACAGGGTTTATTTCCTCCATAGACTTCCTGAAAATTGCAGTTCATAGAACAAACTCAACACTGTAAGCAATGACAATAAAGTGTTTGTCTTCACACTGACAGCTGTGTGATCACTCTCTAACCTGGTGCTGACTTACTTCACAGTTTAGGTCTTACAGGGAGTGGAGAGAAGATCACTTAAAATTCCTGGGAATACTGAAAAGGAAAACTGCAATCCATAGTCCAAGAAAGTACAAAAGTAGTCTATTGTAATCACACAGGATGTTGACCATGCTTGAGCACTAGTCCCACATCCTCAGCATGCTGTATAGAACACAGTTGTCACTGGAGGGAAAGGGTGGGCTGCAGAGTGAGAGCTACTCACTTCCCAGGCATTGTCCTGCACAGATGAAATCCCAGGAGAAAGATCATAGCTGACTCTCCCTGTTCCTGAGCACTGTTTTACACCACTGCTTCCTTTTATGCTCCAGGAATGCAGCAAGACTTGTCATTTGGACACATCCGTCACTCCTTCTTCCTCTCTTTCCTCCCCACGTTCCTTCCTTATTCCTCCTTCTCAGCCTCCCTTCTTCCCTTCATTTGTTCCTCTCCCTATATAGCCCAGTCTGTCGTAGGATCATAAGTTCAAGTCAGGCTGGCCTGGAACTCACAGGGATCCACCTGCCTGAGTGAACATTCCTACCCCAGATCCATTTCCTACTGAGAGGTTAAACTTTCTGGAATACCAACAGCTGACCTAAGACTTACAAAATTCAAGCTCTTCCAAGACAGGAAGTACATAAAGCCACCCTCTCAAGGCCAAGTGGCTGAGTTTTCCCTGTTTAGCACATAGCAGGGCCAGCAGGGCCACTACCTTCCAACATGTCCAGTCCTGTTTTGCAGGTGAATTCACTTGTGATGCAGAAATTTGCTCTGGAAATTTCTAAAAATAGAAAGATTCTCCAGTGCCAAAATGGTGACACAGGCCTCTAATCTCCATAATAGAGAGGCCAAGCCAAATGAATCTGAGTTCAGGGCTAGCCTAGTCTATGCAGAAGGAAGAAGGGGTACATTGGAAGTTGGAGGAGGCGCCTAGATTAATTTGGAGGGGAAGCATCTGGGTACATCAGTCATCATCTATGTCGATTCAGCAGAAGTTTTTCTCAAAGTTCTCAAGGTTGCTTCCTGTGTGCTGCTTATCTTATGCCCCAGCACACAGGAGAACCAGAACGCCTGAGGACTTCCTTCAGAACAAACCACCAGTTTGTCCTGTAACCAACAGTAGGAAACAGTAGTGTATCCTCATCTATGTCCACTCCACCCTCCATCTTTTCCCTTGGGTAGTTTCAACAAGAACACAAATTTCCAGCTTTTTAACATTTTTATTAATAAAGCTGTAAACAAACAAAATCAGACGGCTGCAAAGACACAACTGCCCTTGTATGTGCCTTTACTATAACCGCAGGAACTGATAGAAAATCCCTACTTGCAAGTCTTAGCAGGCATCAGGGCCCCTGGGCTCCAAACAGAGTTCTGGGTTTTCCTTTTCAATTCCTCTTCTTCTGGCCAAAAGCCTTTGAAGCCATGCCCAGCAGCCTAGGTGCTGGGACTGTCAGAAGCAGGGTCCTGGTCAGGGCAGTGTCCACCATCACAGGTCTCAAGTTCCAGCCCTTTCTCCCTGAGCAAGCCAGGTGAGGGTTGGTCTGGGGCCCTCCTTATCTCTGTGTTTGTTGACATCTCCTGGGGACACTTTTGGCCCCCTCTGATTCTCACTCTGGAATACAGAGGCATTCTTATTGGCACAATTCAGTCTTCTGTAGTATCTCAGGTAGTCCAAGGTCTCAATTAGAAAGGGAAAGGAATGTGGATCGCATTCAACAATCCAGCCATCCTCAGAGCAGTGGCTTGGCTCTGTGCCACAACAACATGGCTCAGACTTGGAGCATCTTGTACTCAGGGCTGGCAAGACATGTGCACTTGGCAGTGCATGTTCTGCAGAATCTGGTGTATCCTTGACAAAACTGGGACAGAACTGCATCATCTCCTTGGCTTTATCCATGGAATGCTGAGAGCAAGTCTTTGCCCTGATTCAGAGAAGTCTCCAGTTAGTTAATTATACTCTATACTTCTTGGACCCTCCAACCATTACATTATGGGAAGCTGGGTTTTAAACCCACAATCCTAGCATCTATTGGCATTGTTAAGGAGGCAAGGTTCTGCCTAGTCTGATGGTGCAAGTCTTTTGTCTCAGCACCTAAGAAAATAAGCCTATCTGGAATACGGGAAGAGGCAGGTGGATCTCTGAGCTCAAGGCCTCTCATTTGTCAGAGTCAGACCTACTTTCAGGACAGCTAGGGCTCCACAAGAAAATCTAGTCTCAAAAAATAAATGAAGCAAACAAAAAAGGAGTGAAGCTTCTTAAAATAAGATACTATCATCCTGGATGTAATTGTCTCCAGTTTAAATATTATAGGGACCGATGAGACAGGCAATGGGGAAAGTGCTAATGGGTCAGCAAATCTATATATAGTGCCTGGTTTAGAGATTAAAAGATCAAATATAATGATCTTCACTCACCCTCCTTCCTGAAAGGGGATTTATTAGAATGACTTACAGGCTGCAGCTGAGTTATTCCACAACAGCTGGATAGAAAGCAAAGTGCAAGATTCCAGGAGTTCTCAGTTCTGAGGCTGGATGTCTCAGCTGGT
>JAJTUV010003861.1:0-36773 GCA_021653895.1 Mastomys natalensis | reverse complement strand
TGTTATGTTCGAAAACCTTGACAAATCACCCCATTATCTGGCTTTCATGAAAAAGGGCAGAAAAAACTGGCAGTGTTTAAAATCTTGTCCTTTGCAAGTGTGAAAAAATTTGGAAAAATAATTGATTGCATTCCTCTTACATTTTCGGCACATTGCAGCATGAAAAAAAATGTTTGAGATGTTTACTTTTTTTTTAAAAATTTTTTGTGGAGATGTTTTTTTAATAAGAGTTAAAGTTTTAGCCAAAAATTTAAAATATTCTTTAAAATACAGAGAATTTGGTCATCAGAAATGTTGGTTTCTAAACTCTGTCCCAACATTTGTAAATTTTTTTTACATGGAAAAATTGAGGGTTTTTGTGTTAAAAATTTTAAAAGAAGCTTTGTGAATAATGTGCAATTCAAAGAAGGGGAAAAAATTTTTATTTCCCTTTTTTGAAATAAACTTTTCTACTGTTAATTTTTTTTTTTGTTTTTTTTTTTTCTATTTTTTTCTCCTCTTTATCCACTTTTTCTCCCTCTATGGGTTCCCCAACCCAATTCCCCTCCCCAACCCCCTCAAAAAACCCATCACTACCACCACACACATACCCCAAAAACACACATACACACACACACATACACACACACACACATACACACACACATACACACACACACATACACACACAACATACATACACATACATACACACACACACACATTTCCTGCCAGGTCATCTCACTCCCTGGGGCTGTCAAGTCTCTTGAGAGTTAGGTGCATCTTTTCTCACTGAGGCCAGACCAGGCAATCCTCTGCTGTATATGTGTTGGGGGTCACAGACCAGCTAGTGTATGCTGCTGGTTGGTGGTCAGTGTCTGAGAGATCTCAGGGGTTCAGATTAGTTGAGATTGCTGGTCTTTCTATGGAGTTGCCCTCCTCCTCATTTTTTTCCAGCCTTCCCTAAGTCAAGCACAGGAGTCCTTGACTTCAGTCCATTGATTAGGTGTAAGTATCTGCATATGTCTCAATCAACTGCTTCTTAGGTCTCTTGGAGGGCAGCCATGCTAGGCTCCTGTCTGTAAGCACACCCTAGCATCAGTAATAGACTCAGGCATTGGAGCCCCCCATTGAGATGGGTCTCAATTTGGACCGATCACTGGAAATCCTTTCCCTCAGACTCTTCTCCATTTTTGTCCCTGCAGTTTTTTTTTAGACAGGAACAATTTGGGGTCAGAGTTATATTATATCTTAGGTCTTTCCCTTTGATCCTGTCACCTCCCAAGTCTTGATACATTCTAAGTGCCCCAATTTCCCACCTCCCAAGGTTGCATATTTCTGTTGATTCTCCAAGCCCTCTGACTTCATTCCTGCCCCCAATACCTATTTATTTTTATAGAATAAGAGAATATTAGAATAACTAAATATTTTTAAAAGTTGGTATGATAATATAAAACTTGAGTTTACTATTTAGTTGTAAAGTACAGAATTGAAGTAATATTGTCTGATCCGTCTCATGAGAAATTGACAAAATATCCATCGAGTGTGCCACCTTAACCAGCATTGGACAGAGCGGCATTCTGAGTCAGCACCTCGTCTACAGAGTTCGGATGGCCAGGAAAAACTGTCTGATAAACACAAAAAAACAAAAATAATTCCATATGCATCATAATTTAATACATTTTTATTATTATATTTGAGGTTTAAAATTTCAGGATAATATACAGTTATCCAAATTATCAACTTATAATTTTTCTTCTTTTTGAAAAGTATTTATATTTAATGTTAGTGTGTGTGTGTGTGTGTGTGTGTGTGTGCATGTATGCATGTTGGGTATTGGTGCATGTTAATGCCTGTGACCACAGAGGCCAGAACAAGGTCAAGAAACATCCTGGACCTAGTGTTTGTGAGCTGCCTTATTTGAGTGTAAGGAACCAAATTGGGGTTCTATAGAAGAGAAGTAGTTGTTGATAATAGCTGGGAACATGCCTCCAGGATGACTTCCAATTCTTCCATAAATTTACCTTATATTATTTTTATATCATTTATTGAAACTGGCATATTTCTATTTTTTCCTTTAACTTGTCTATGTAACAAGAAATTCTGATGTACTACTTAATTTTCAATGATTCACTGCCTCACAGAAAATCTACAATGTTAACTTTATCAGTACTTAATATCAGTTACAGTGAAAGATACATAGTTTTGCCATGGCATGTACAGAAATTTCTGGGTCAGAATGACAGCTGGCTTTCAGGGTCTTCCTCATATTACTTGTTGAAAACGCATGAAAAGCTAGTGAAATGTTTTTAAGTCTTGCAACGTCAATGGCAGTTCTGATGAACAAGCAACATTTGAATGAATTGACATCTAGATGAAATAGTGTTAACTGTAACAAATTATATCAATGCAATTATTTTCCTATAGAATTAATTACACTCATTCTAAGAGTCCATCGTAAAAGACTTGGATACTAAGCTTTATTTTCTACCAGCGCCAATCAACTGATTTAAGTCTCAGACCTCTAATACCAGAGATCCCTCTGTGACATCATTATAGAAATCTTTTCCAAGAATGAGATTGCAGATTGCTCCTGTTAATCAGTGGAAGAACAGGAAGAGCAGGTGATAGCAACAACCACTGTGCAGAGTAGAGACTCCCACAAGTAAATGGCTGTAAGTAAGGGCAAAGAAAACACAACCCCAAGGCAATGCTGGCAGACAAAAATGATTCTCAGCATAGGACATTGGCTCCAATGTTTGGGTCAATGCCAAAGAACTTGGAAACAATGTTCATAAAAAAAATCCACTTAATCAATGTACAGCAGGGCTGGTAGATGAAGAACTGCCAGAAATGGGAAATTGGACTGGGAAACGTACACACAACACTTCCCTGCTGTTGTAGCTTGAAAATAGAATCTGGAAACTGTGCCAGGTAACTGGAAGTAGAATTCAAGGTCAGGTCCCTCAGGCTTCCAATTAAGACATGAACTATACATCCTTCTAAGTTGAAGAAAAATATAGGAAAAAGCAGTAACTGTTTTCTTTAAGAAAAAAAGGACAACTGAACAAAGTTGAGCCACTTAGAACTGGCATACTTAGTTTGTTGCCAGTTGTACATAAAAGAAATGGAGTAGACTGGAGAATACTGAAAGACAGCCTGTTCATGTACTAATCTTTCTATGAAGGATTCAAAGAAAACAAGACACAAATGTTAAGCTCTGTAATGAATCCAAAAGGTAAATGTTAATAAATCAGATCTAATAAATGTCACTAATAGTCAAATGAACTGAATCATTTTAAAAAAGCAAATGCTTTTTTAATAAAATTGAACATGAAAACATTAATGATCCTTCAAAGATGGTTTGGTAAATCCCTTAGTTATTGTTCTGTTGCTGTGAATAGGCAGTTCTAACAAAGGAAAACATTTGATTGGGTGATTACTTACCATTTCAGAGGATTAGAACATTGTTATCAAGACATGAAGCATGGTAACAGGCAGGCATAAGACTAACACTTAATCCTGATCCACAGGCGGTGAACACACAGACAGATAGAAAGAGAGACAGAGAGACAGAGAGAGAGAAGAGGAAGTGATGGAGAGAAGTAAGAAAGGAAAGGAGAAAGGGAAAGCAAAGAGAGAGAGAGAGAGAGAGAGAGAGAGAGAGAGAGAAGAGAGAGAGAGATCTTGAACAAGGTCTCACCTCCTAACACTTTCCAAACAATTCCAGTTCCAGTTATTAAGGACCAAACATCCAAACCTTTGCGCCAGCTATGGGACAGTCTCATTCAAACCACAACATTCCGCGACCTGGTCCTATAAGCTTGTAGCCATAGAAAAAACACAAAATGCTCTCAGTACAGTTTCAAAAGTCCCCATAGTCTTTATCCCCATAGTCTTTCATCTTTCACAGTCTCAAGACAGTTTAAAATCCAAGGTCTCTTCTGAGACTCAATGCAATCTCATAACTGCACCAAAAAGATCAGACTTCCCATGTATAATATCAAATATCCAGAATATATATTACCATTTTCAAGGGGTAAGAAAAAAGAATATCCTGAGGAAATACTGAGCCAAACAAGAACAAAAACCCAAAAGGGAAAACTCTAAAATCTCCTGCCTTCATATCAAGATGTTAAACTCCCTGCTCCATTGCCAAGTCCATCTGCTTCAAGTAACCCTCTAAACTGTAAACAAGACTCCACTTAAATGTCTTTTTATTGTCGCTATTGTTTTGCCTGTTTGTTTGTTGTTTGTTGGTTGGTTTGGTAAGAGTTGCCTTGCTCATGGTATTCCTTTCAACTGTAGAAGAGTTACTAAAGCAAAAATTGGTACAGAGAATGGTATATTTTTGTACAGGTATGCTTATGTGTTGTTTGGTGGAAGGAGATTTGGGGACTTTGCATTAGAAAAGCATTGAATGAACTCTTTTAAGTTGGGCTTAATGGACCATCCTAGTAAGAGCATGGTAGACAGTGGTACTGAAAATGATCTGGATTGCAAAATGCAGGCTCAGGTGGTTTCAGAGGAAAAAAATAGTAACAAGTCTACTGAATTCTCTTGATATTTTGACAAAGAATATAGTTGCTTTTAAACTTGTCCTAAAAGTCTGCCTGAGGCTAAATTTGAGAGTTGACTTAGTATGAATTACATGTTATTCTTATGCTAATCTACAATGTAAAAAAAAAGTGAGGGTAAGAGAAACACAAAATGTTGAGGAGGAAAGGAGCAACAGAAATTGGAGCCAAGCCCTGTGCTCAAGGAGTTAATAAAGTTTAAAGAAAAGCCTAGTTCAAAATGGAATGAAGGATGTGGAGTCCTCAGAGCAAGACACATTCACTGAGTCACAACTCGTGAAAAGGAATTAAAGGAATGTTTAAGCAGCAAAGTAAAACATGAACAACCAAAAGTTTGTACAAATGGAATTCAAGGTAGCCCAGGTTCCACATAGTAATAAAAAGAACTCAGAACTTTAGTCATGTGATTCTGGATTTGGAGTCAAGGAGGATATCCATGAATTATGGAGATGCCTCCATGTTTCTGGCAATGATGATATTGAAATAAGTTTCTGAAACTATAAGCAAGTCTCCAATTAAACAGTTTTTTCTTTAAATATTGCCATAACATGGTCATGGAGGTTCACATCAATAGAACATGAATTAAGGCAATCATTAATGAACTATCAAAATTTTCTATCTACAAAGGAAAAATGTGATAAGAAAACAAAATGGAGCTAACTGGAAATGTAGCACATACATTATCTTATACTAAATGTATATTAGCATATATAATATAATAGATGATAATATATATGTAATCTATTTTTTGAAAATCTATTCTTTGAACTTGGATTAAGCTAGTCACAAGTTGATATATGGAAAGTGAAAAAAGAAAACTAAACTAAAACAATTTTCAAGTGTTGTCTTACACCTTATTTTGAGCATTTGCTTTATTTGTAACTGATTCCACTAGTCAAAAATAACTTGTCAAGTTAAAAATTACTGTTGGTTACTTTAAGTGAGAGAATCATATAAAATTTAAATGCATCTAACAGTTTGGGTCAAAATCTAGATATCTGTGAAAACCAAAACTTTTCCAAAGTTAATAAATAATAAGGCAGCTAAATATAATTGCCAGACAAAGGAATGCCTTTTAGAGTTAAGGAGGAATGGTGGAAACTGTCAGATGCATGGTGTTGTTCTTCTGATTCCAATGGAATAGAGTACAGGTAATTTAATATTAGAGAGGTTTTTTTATCTCCAGTCTGAAATTCAAGTGTAGGCTTTGGGATGCCTTCCTCAACTGTATTATTTTATAAGTAATAAATTCTGTTCTAAAACCAGATCATGTTTTAAAAGTCACTCACAGGACCCAGAAAAATCTTTCTTGCCCCCCAAGTTCTTTTTACTCTAACAAATTGTTTAGCCTGGTCTATGTTAGTTTTTAATCTTTGGAATCAAGCTATAATTTCATTATTTCCTGTTTCTTCTACTCCTTCCAACTTCTCCCACACATACCTACCTTTTCTGTAGCTCAAATGCATGTTCTCTATTCCATGTTACACAGATTTTGTGTTTGAAATGTGTTCTTTCTTGTTCAGGTTAGAAAACTCCGCAATTTATAAATAAAGCCTTCTAACTTGACTACAAGTAACATGTTCTCACAATTGACAGGTGATAAAACATAGGTATTGCTATGCTTATATTATACCCTGTCAGATCTCCACCCACCAAACTCAAGAAGAAAATCAGACTATCAGAAATGACAGCAGGAAAAGGCAAATCAGGATGCCAGGACACTGGGAGTGACATTTGTCATGTCCCAGTGGGTGCCAGCTGGTTTAGCAGTCAGAGGCTGCCAGGCCACATAAGGATCAGCGCCTTCTGAATGCCAGCAGATGAAGCTCTCTGGTCATTAGGAAGGAATACTGTTACTGATGGCAAAGGCCGGAAAGGACCTTAAAACATGAAATCCTTTTAAGAGGTATAAGTTTAATTTTTATTAACATCTACTTTCTGTTCCTAAAAGTATTAACATAATAGAAATATAAGCATGTATTTTAATCACAGAGTTTGTGTATTATGCCATAAGATGCTATGGAACTAAATGTGATCCTGAAAAATAATGTATAGTAAAATTGGTTTAATACATGCAAAAGTAAGGAGAGGCCATTGAAATTTAATTAGCCAACATTATGGCTTTCAGAGTTAAAATGTCATCTAAAGTTTCCAGCATCAACTAATTTAAACTGAAATCAACTGAAAATACATATGAAAAAAATCTCACAAGAAATAATATAAACTATCAGATGAATAACAATAAAATATTTTAAAAGTACAGAATTTAGCATGACAAGTAGATAGACAAATAGTGAGATTTACAAATGCTTCATACATATGAATGGCCATTTTCTAAAATTAATCAAATTACTCAGTAAAAATCTTTAAAAAATTCCAGAGTATATTCATTTTTGAAAAGTTTAAATGGCTAAACTAATCTTAGGACAAAAAACCTAACAGAAATAGTAGATGTGGTGAGTTTAAAATATTTATTGAAGAATGTCTTCCTTTCAGCTGTTTATTTACTTCTTTGTTACCAATACAAATCTTCAGCTATTAAAAACAATGAATTTGATAAATTTCTTATGTAAATGGATGGAACTAGAAAATATCATCCTGAGTGAAGTAACCCAATCACAAAAGAACATACACGGTATTCACTCACTAATCATTGGATTTTAGCCCAGAAGCTTGAAATACCCAAGATTCAACTCACAGACCACATAAAGCTCATGAAGAATGACAACCACGTGGGGGGGGGGGGCTTCAGTCCTTCTTAGAAGGAGTAACAAAATACTCAAGGGAGTAAATACGGAGACAAAGTGCAGGACAGAAACTGAAGGAGGGGCTGTCTACAGACCATTCCACCTGGATATCCATCCCATGTGCAGTCTCCAAAGGTAGACGTTGATGTGGATGTCAGGATGTACATGCTGACAGGAGCCTGATATAGCTGTCTCCTTAGAAGTCTGCAAGAGTCTGACATACTCAGAGGCAGATGCTCACAGCATCAAACTGATCATGAGGTTCCCAATGGAGAAGATAGAGTGAAGGCTGAAGGAGTTGAGAGGATTCATGACACCATGAGGAAAGCAACAATCCAACCAACCAGAGCCCCCAGGGTCTAAACCACCAGCCTGGGAGCGCTTAGGGAGGGACCCATGGCTCCAGCTATATATGCAAGAGTTAAAATGTCATCTATATATAAGTGGGAACTATATATAAGTGGGAGAAGAGATCCTTGGTCCCATGAAGGCTGGACATCGTGGGGGGTGGGTATTCGAGGGTGGGGAGGTGAGGTACGGGGGAGGGTGGGTGGGGGTACACCAACGTGGAGGCAGGAAGAGGGGGGAAGGGATAGTGAGTTCCTGGAGGGAGGGGGAAATGGGGTAAGGAGAGAACATTTGAAATGTAAATAAAATTTCCAATAAAAAAAAAAGGAAATGACTCCACTTTTTTTATTCACTTTTATGTGGAAATTTGTGACAAACCCTTGATAAGAAAGTAATATTATCAAACAATAACAAATGTAACACAATAGCATAAACCACTGTGTTTACATATATGCAGTTATATATGTTTATCTCTGTAGCATACATAGATAAAATTAGGTTCTGAAAATTAGGCCTGAACATGGAAAACATGATAGATGCTGGCAGGTTTTGCCCTTTTCCTTTTCTTTCCTTTACTAAATTACACTAGATTACACTCCTAAAGCTAGCCACCAAGGTCTATCTCCTCATTTGGCCACTTGGCTATACCTGATTCGTTCGTAGACAGATCATCAAGTTGCAATTATTAAAACATCAAAGGCCAGCAATCAGAATTCATTATTTTCACTAACCTAATTAAAGTAGCCAATCAGAATTAGCCAATACACCTGGTTCATTCTAATACAGACTCTACTCTTTTCCCTTTCAAAATTAACATTCGTGAAGCTATTTTCAGCTGTTTATGCCAGACTTTGCCTCAGCCGCATTCTCTTTTATGCTGAATAATGGATCCAATGGATCGCTTTGTATTTGATTTGTGTCTGTAAATTTGTATTAGAGTGTTGCCTGTTCCTAATCCAGGTTCCTTCATATATGATCTTGACCTTTTTTTGAAGCTGAAATTTTATTATTTTTTTAATAAAATAGATTTTGATTATAATTGCATTTTTTTATTATTATTTATTATTTAGTTTTAAGTTTTGCTTTTTTGTTATGTTTGGTCATTTGTTTTAGAGAGGAGAAGAAGGAGGAGGAAGAGATGGAAGAGGAAGAAGAGAAGGAGGAAGAGGAAGGGGAAAAACATAAAGTTGTATAGGTAGAGACCTAGATTATTGATGGAAGCAATGGAATCTGATAGAAAGCGGAAAGATAATTAGAAAATGAAAGTAGACATAACTAACAGAATTATGTCTCTTCTCTTTTCTGCAATCTATTTTCTACCTTCTCCCTATCTTTCCTCCACCCGATCTGTAGAATTTTGAGATGTTCCTCTTGAGTTTTCAAAATGTTTTTAGTATGACCTTTAAGATGTTCCTCCCTTGCTAATTAGCATTCACTTTCTCATCCCTATTCTCTCAAAGATACCCTCTCTAAGAGGGTAAAGAAGCAGCCTCTTTGCTCATGATCACTTTGGAATATTTGACAGACACATCTAAGTGCACAAAGATTTAAAATCATTTGTCTCGGTGTTTTTACCACAATTGAATGCTTTAATATAGACCTTATACCTGGTACTATTTTTATATGCTCTGAGAATGAGCTTCTCTGTTCTTCTATCATCAGCCCCTCAACAAGAGAGTACTCTACACAGGCTTCCACAATATTTTTCTTATGTTACTGTTCTAATCCACAGGTTGTCTTGCCTCTAAAACATAGGAAGCTAACCATTAAGATGGGATTCTGACTGGGATAACAATGAGTGAAATGATCAAATCAGTTGACAAGCCATTTTGGCATGTAAAAGAAGAGGCTCTGACTAGGAAAATTTCAGTTTTCAAAATTTGGCTAATCAGAGCATCATAAAACAAGGTCTATTTTTTTCCATCTTATTTATTCCTCATTTCTAGCTGTAAGTACAATTTAACAAATAATAATTTACATATTTTCCTATTAATTTTAGACTTGAAATTTTAGTTTTTCTTTCACAAGATGATTTTGTTAATTATAAAATGTGTAAGTTTTGAAACTGTTTAATTGCAATATTCTAACACTAAAGCCACATGTACTTTGATATTTAAAGATATTGTTCAGTATCAGCCCAAACTCGTCATTGATCCATTTTTAACATTCACTTTTGGTATATAAAAATAATTAAAATTAGCCTAATGAAACATGAATTTTTAGTATCTGGTTTTTGATTCTTTTGGATAGTATAAGGAAATTCACTAACCCATGAGGTACAAAAATTTTTTTTTGTCTTCATTTGTAGTTCTTTATTCTGCACCTTTTTTTTTTTTTGTATTTATATGCTCATTTACATTTCTACACAGTATTACAAGCTATTTTTAATTTTAAAAATTGTCATTATGCTTAAGCTTATCTTGGAGGGTGTTGGAGATGATGCTTTTAGGGGACATATTTTGTAAACCATGGGTGCAACACCATGTGGGATAACATAATTAAATGTGGGGATTGTGATCATTTTGCAAGAAAAAATTCAGTTTGCAACAGTCAATAGTTAATTCAAAATCTAACATGTAGTGTATATGAGTTGTTTCTGGCAGAGTTGGGAGGTGTTGCATTACAGGACTTGATTGCAGCGTCATTTTTATGCACACAGGAAGGACATTGTGCACCTTTATACCGCATATTGTTGCCATAGCATACAGTACTAAGTCTATCAAAGCACCAAAACTAAGATTGAGACTGTTGTATCCTAAGACTTACAGTATTTTAATGTAGATACAAAGTTTACTGTGTTAAAGAAAAAAAGAATGCCACAGTTACGGAAGGTGCAAACAGAAACGTTTAGGAAACGTCTATAAATAAGGGAAGAGAAACCGGAGGAAAGGGAAGATGAGCTTATAAAGAGGTGTATAAAAGCCTATCTATCTGGAGAAAGCAGTGAATCAAGTACTATTGTGCCAGGAAATGTTCAAGAACCCCAAAAAGACAACCAAGGAGCCAATTCCAATGCAGTCACATTAGGGTCTCTTTACTTAGGCCCGAGCTTGGGCCACACAACCATCTCTGATGCAGGAGAATGAGAGGGGGCCCCTAGCCCAGATTCAGGCAAGTGTTTATAGAGGCAAGAATAGGATATCTAGCCTTGCATACATCTAATTGGGAGGCTAAACCATAAACTTATCTTCTGTTTTCTTCCTGATGGGTTGTAGTTAGGAAATGAAGTGTCAGGGACAGGCTTGTAACCTGGAGGTGTAGATTTGTTGGGAAATAACCTGGAAACTGGTGCTAGGTGCCAGTTTGTTAGTTAACTTCAGTTCAACCTTTGGTCAGGTTCCCTAAGACGGAGTCTGAAACCAAAAGTTCTAGTCTCTCTCTAGGTCTTTGTCTTTTGAGATTTGACAACATAGGTGTGGAAACTGCTCTGACTTGATCCTTTGGCGTGAAACCTGGAGTAGGACAAAACAAATGGACAGGGAAGAATAATTGTTGACATCTAGTTACCACTGACAAATTCAGTGGTAAAACCCATTCTCCAAGCCTCTGATATTAGCGTCTTTGCATCAGCTAGGTGGCAATGAATTTGGTCTCAGTTTTCCCTTTATCTCAGACACACTAATTAGCTCACTTGTCTGTTCGGTTCACCATTAACCTTACACTACCTTTCCAAAATCTGTCCTTGTTCATTTCTAACAAGCAGTGGAAAGCAAGATAAAGACTGCTTTTTGAATGTTTTGTGTTTGAAGATATTTTATCAGGCTCTTCAAGAATCTATCATATCTTCTAAATCTCTGAGTTCTTGTCTATGTTATCACTTCATTCAGTCCTTGACAAGCAAAATTCATTTTTGATCTCTAGAAGTATATATGGCCTGACATTTCCTTTACATTAAATCAAAAGTATACAACATGTGAAATTTTCAAAGTTTATATGTTAAAACTTCAATCCCTTTGAGTGGTTGAGTAATGACAAATTATATGCATACGCAAATTCTATCAATGTATCAGAAAATCGTATTATTTCAGCTTTAAGGACCAAAATGTAATGTTGCTATGAAAACTCACTGCCTATTTTCTGTGGTTTATAGTTCTACTTTTCTTTGTATACTTAGCAGGAAAACTTCACCATCATATTTTGAGTGTTTATAGTTAGCATTTCAAAATGCTAACTATAACTGAGTTAAGTTCAGAACTTTAATCTATTCTTTTAAAATACTTCACTAATTTTACTCTACCTTTTTATTCCAAGGAAAACACACAAAAAGAAACCAAAGCAGATAGAGATCTGTTGCTTGGCTTTGGTTTGCTTTACTAGCTCAGTTGGTTTCTGGTAGTTCATCTTTATTAAGCTTTGATCATAATACTTTTTTGTATGGAGCATGTATATTGTTTGTCATTTATCTTTTCCGAGTTCATGTGTAGGAAACATGTTCTTCAGAGTGGCATTGTAAGAGATGGAGGACTGGTTATGAGCCTATGAGAGAAAGATTGGGTCTTTAGGAGCTATAACCCAGAATGGATAAACACATTTCTCTTAGTATATTCTAGGTTGGCTCAACATAAGAGTGAGATATTGCAATGGCAGCAGATCCCATTCTTCAACACACTCCAGCTTCCTAGCTAAGTGAGATCCTTTTGATGGCACAAATGAGCATCTCATCCCTTAAGAATCTTTCTTTAAGCCTTGGTTAGTTTTTTTTTTTCTGTCAACTGCAATCCATCACTTCAGTTACATGCAGCTGCAATGGTCAACATTTCTGTGTTTGGCTCCATTGATAAGACTATTTACATTCAGGAAGTGCCAAGTCTTTTAAAATTAAGACTGCTTTCCAAATAGAGTCTTCTGGGAAAAGACCAAGCAATAAAATAGTGGAAATCCTTGAGGACTGGGGCTATGAAGGGACTCTTCCTCAAGTGTGCATACCTCTCTCTCTTTCTACTGACAGGCTAAAGGATTTATGGCAAGAATTCAAATGTCTTCTTTACAAGGAAATCACAGTTTAAAAGAAAGGATTGGAAATACACAAACTTAAGTCCTATGAAATCCATCAAAAATCCATCAGCAATTACAGCATTCAGATTTTTTTTTTTGAAGAAATATGTTTAGGATTGCTAAAAAACATTAGTAAAGTATCCTGAAATTTCATATTTAATTTGTGTTACATTGTTTGAGTTTTATTGTTGTATCTTTTGTGAAGGAGGTGATTCTCAGAGCTCTTATTCTGACCTACTGGTGGTATCAGGCCATGTGTTTTTGAAGCATCATTTTGCTTACTTGTTTGTCTATGCAGCTACACCTGTTATTATCATTTTCCTTAGTATGTATCATATTGCTAATATAGGTGCTGCTCACATAATTATCTTACATGTAAGATTATATATTTAATTTCCTTACTTACAATGTACTTACCATTTATCAAACTTTTTCCTTTAAATTATGCATATATTGTTTTTAATCTTAGGAAAGAAAAGTTACTACATTTACTACTCAGATGATATTTTCCTTTAAATTAATGAATTAAATTCCATAGTGTCAAGATACACAGTATTTTACTGCAGTTGCTATTGATTGCAAAATTAGAATTATGTTTCATTTTGGTGAGGATTACTTGAAGGTATTTTGAGTAACTTTATCAAAGAGAAGGATGTATTAGATAATGTAGAGAAACTGGTATACTTGGCTAAAAATGTAAAATTCAAAGTTCTGGAACTAAGTAGAAATCAATGTAGAGAAACTACAGAAAGAAAACCACATTAGAACCAGGTTACATGCTCAGTTACAGAGAATGTGCTCTTTTCCTCACTGTCTGACACAATGCATATTGTTATTTTCTTGCTTCTGGTTTCCCATTGTATTTCACAAATTTTTCATTATAATATGAAGGTTCTTGTCCTAGTACACTAACTACTGTAAAGAAATCCCAAGTTTTGTTTTTTTAAATGCCCTATTTGTTAATATATTTTTACTACATATTTAACTTATATGAATAATTAGTTAGTTTCTTCTCTTTCCCTCCTGGTTACTTTTAAAAACCATGAAAAATGTAATATGTATCAATGTCAGTATCTCAGTTTCTGTAGGCACAAAGTAACAAAGACAGGGCACCAGGATGAAGAGACATCAAATAAATCTTTCCTTCTCTTCTATGGTTAAGTTTCTCAAGAAGTCCCCTAATAGCTCTTGCATGTCATTTTAAGGGCCAGGGTTTCATATCTCCATCAGGCTAGCTTTCATCTATCTGTTTTTACCTGAAGAAAAGTTTATCTATTTGATAAACACAAGTTAATCTTTCCTGTTTCAACATAGACTGCAATCATGGTTTTGTTGTATATATTTCAAAGTGACAACTGTGAAAGATAAAAAGCAAGAGTTTGGTTCTTATCACCCAGTTCAAGATGCCCCCACAACTACCTATAATTACAGCTTCAAGTGACCAGATGCCCTCTTCTGGCCTTCAAAGAAAAGCATTTGGTGTACAAATGCATTCTTTCTCCCTCTCCAATGAAAAAAATGTATCTATTTTGTTTAAAGATTGCAACTATTTTGAAAATACGGATTTTTTTGATACACTGTGTTGGTCCAGTATTCTTATCAAATTTCATCACAGTTTTGACTCAGTGAACCACATCTATAAAACAACAACAAAATGTAAACAAAAGCAAAAACAAAACAAACAAACAAAAACAATCTCTAAGTGACTAGAGCAATCATGTCATCATGAACTTCAAAGAATCTGAGAACTCAGCCAACATTAACATTTTCTTCTCTTAGAAGAGAAACTGAGTTACACCTACCTCAGGTCTTCCTGTGGACTAGACTGCTCTGAGCTAAAACAAACAGTAATTCTTCTCTCCACTTCTCTCCATTTTTGTATCTCCTTCCCTATTTTAATTCTAATGTATTCATTTTTTAAGTATGACAAAAGTATTTAACTCATCATATAGTTGATCTGTAGATTTAAATAGTTAAAGAGTCATGGGAAATCTAAAACCATTGATAAGTCTTTTATGCAAAGAAAAGCATCAGGGAATTTTTAAAAAGTAACATTAATCACTATACCAAAAAATTTGGATCCAATTCTGACACTGCAAAAAGAATAGCTCTAAATTTTTCAACTATTAGAATTCATCAAACTCAAGTTTTATCTATATGACCTATATAACATGGTTGCAAGGTAAACTTTTTTAAAAATGCTATTGTTCTTATGTATTTACTCAAACATTATATAATTTATTATAAAAATTATTGTCTGATATGTCTACCATACTGGAACTGACTCCGAGCTTTGAAGAAAAATGTCATAAACTATTATAAGGAAAATTTAACAAAAATGGGCTACCATCATTATTTAAATCCACTGGATTAAAGCATATTGGCTATTCTATATAGAAAATTAATCCTCTAAATCCATTTCATAAGTCCTAATAACAATTTATGGATTGCTTTTCTGGTCTTTTTAGAGAGAATTTAGGACTCTCTTAATCTTCTTTAATGTAAACATGAGGGGAGTTATTAGCATGTTATTGTTACTTGTCGGTTTTTACTGAGCAAGTGTATTTAAACCAAAGAGCTACAAAGAAACTGACTTTGTAGCAAGTACTGGCTTCTGCTGACAGGCAGTCAGCACACAGCTACTACTTAGTAGACATCACTAGGATGTCTCTTGAGGAATCTCTTCTCTTTTATATGGAACAAAGCTATTTCAGTGACATTCATTGCAATCTCAGATTCAATGTCAAGTTTCAATTAAATACCTTGCCTCAGGGACTGTCATATGACTCAATTCTACCACAGGTAATTTTAAAGATGTTACATGGGGGAATGGGAAAGAAAATTTCTTCACTTTCCTCACATTTCAGCCACAATTTTTTTCTCTTCCTTCTGCACTGTATAGTTTTAGATAACAGCTCTAACTTCCAATTAGGTTCTATGAAGGAAATGTGGGCTTAGACAATGGAAAGGAAAATAAATATGTTTATGTGACATTACTAGAAAGATTAATAGTTGAAATACATAACTTCAATTTTTGTTTGTTGGAAATAAATTAATAGTGAATAAAATTCGTTTTCTGTTTCTATGATTTATAAATACAGTTTACTATTAAATAACAGACAAAAGCTTTTGACTTTAGTAGTTATAAAATCAATGATGTAATAATGTTACGAAGATAAGTGTTTTTACAGTGGTGGTCTGTTTTAATAACTATAAAGATTTTTATTACCCATCTCTTTCTAGATTGACATAAGTTAGTTTACCTTTAATTTTCATATATTAATGAGAAATATCAAAATACATTGAGATTTTTTTGAATTTTTTTGTTGTCAAATAAATATATCGAGAAATTTTATAATGAGCAAGGAGGGAAGCTCTGACTTCCCACTTGTTTGGGTGTGAAGCTGAAGAGAAAAAAGCAGAAAATGGACAATGAAAACATTGAAATGCTTCATGTGAATGGACACATTGTAATAAAACCTCACACTTTGTAAAATCAGTATATACAAAGAAGATAAAACATGGACAAATTCACTGTCAATTCCTTTGAGATACTAAGGAAAATGATATAGAGAATATTTAAAGGAATTATTTTATTTTTAAAGTAAGGAATATTTGACTCATAGTTTGAGCATACAGGCCACCATGGCAGGTAATGCCATAACAATAAGAGTATGAGTTACCTTGTCACATTGAATTGACAAAACACAGAAAGTTGATGTTAGGAGGAATTACATACATTTTTGTATAATTAGTATCAAAACAGTTTAGTAACAGTTAAATGATGCATGTTATCATATATAGTAGTATTTCTTATATTAAATTATACATTATATATACTAATAATTTTACTCTAATACTTTAATTGATTGCATTAAATATGTAGTCTGTTTTTCTTTTTATTTAACTGGGATAAGTGTGCACATCTAAAGTTTGGTTTTTATATGCGATATGCTCAAAATAAATTTAATGAATTTAATCCATAATAAAGGGTTTATATCTACAAAGACTGTATTCTTGTATACTGCTGTTGATATTACTTCCCATGAGCACAGTATGATATTTATGAGACAAATTGAGAATTTTCTTATTAGATATTTCACCAGTTTAATCACCATAACATCACTGACTAAACAGAAGTCTCATTAAAACTGTGAAAACAAAATGTTACTTATAAAAGAAAACTCAGGCCGCACATGGACATCCAGCTGAGCCTATTTGCCATTCACCCTGCTTGGCAACGGTCAGTCAAACACTATGTAGTTATTTAAGGTGTTTTGAAACTCAGTTGTGTCCCTTACTGCCACACTGAGTGCACATTTCCATTAAGTTATTCTCAGTCACTCACAGGACGTTCCAGAGACTAGATGTTAATTATCTGTTGCTACAGTTTGGCTCATAGCAACTTCTGAAGAGAATGAGAATACCATCCAAGTATGAGAAGCTAATTATCACAGTCAATATCCTGTGGGTATATCGGATGAAAACAAGTGTCTGTGATGCCACAGTAAAGTTGCAACCTCTTTCATTACAATAAGCTAGTCTGGTAGTACAGATATTTATTAATTAAAGATATCTCTATAAAAATCTTCTGCAGAGCTTAAAGGAAAGAAACCTAATTTCCCTTTAAGTCTCTCCCAGAATATAAATGGAACATGATTCGGATAAATAACTTGTCTTCCCATAGTAAAATTATATTTAAACATGTTCAAATATTTGTTTTGTCTTTTTCACATATTTGGCAAAAATATATAAAATTTAAACATATATTTTCATAATAATTCTGTCAATATATTTAAATCTATACCTAAGCACTGGTAAAGTGACTAATTTTGTAATGTGTGGGGTTATGTCATATTACTTTACATGTTCTAAACTATAGGTAAAAAGAATAATTTTGTTATCTATTAGTTCCTAATGGCTTTCACAAAATTTTGGACTTATTTATTTATTATTTATCATATTGTTATATTATGGTACAGTCACAACTAAATAAAAAAGTGTGTATCAATCTCTAGTTCCTTACACATATGCTCACACATGCACATGTACATTTATAAACATATACAACACTTACCTAAAAATGATAATACTATCATTTTTATTCAAAATCACTAAAACAGACAATTTTCATTGAAAATGATATCAAGCAGAAAAATAAACCAACAATATACTTGATGAGGATTGATGGAATAAATGAATTCAAAAATAAATGAAATATTATTTCATAGGAGAGTATTTTGAACTGTTTTAAAGAAAATAGAATCATTACAATTTAGAATTAATACAAGTGCTAATATAGTGAAAAATAAAAGTCTCAAAAGTAAGTGCATTTTTATAATCACACAAGGAAAAATCATTAAGACTTTAAAATATATGCAGATAACCTCAGAGAATTCTACATGCTTTGTACTTTAAATATCCACAGTAAGATCAAGAATAACAGTAACACAATATACATATGTACCTTATAAGGCATTATCTGATGTTTTGCCCTTACTGCTCATTAGAAAAATACAAAATTATCAAGGGACATGGTTACTTTCACTCAACATTGCCAATCAAGTGTGGAAACACAATGCTTCTCAGAATATTTCCTATTTTTCGATTACTATCATGGCCTTTGTTGGGGTATAAATTTTTCATTAAAAATTTAAAATCAGGATTTAAGTTCTTTTCTTAAATTTTTCTATTTTGATCTCTGTGGCTGTGATAAAATATTGGTACCAAAAGCAACTTAGATATTGAGCTTACAATTCCAGGTCACCATTTTCACTAAGGGAAATAAAGACATTAACCTATGTAGGAACTTGAAGGTATATAGGCTTGCAATTCCACTCAGCATGAGTTCTAAATAAAAACTCATTTCACAGGTAAAGATATGAAACAGGAATCATGGAAGATGCTGTTTGGCGTTGACTCATGAAGCCGTATTCTTAGCTAGTTTACTTTTATAGCCCAAGACCATTCTGGAGGAGAATGTTGCTGCCTATAGAAGGCTGGCTCCTTTTATACCAGTTAACAAAGAAAGCAATTCCCCTATAGACATTCCAGGCATGCATACAGATGAATCTCATCTAGCCAGTTACTCGGTGGAGGGTCTTTTCTCAAATTATTTTTTGGCTGTGTCAAGTTGATAACTAAACATATCCACATTAGTGTGCTTTAAATTGTTACAGTTGTATTTGCCACGGGTCAGGATTTGTACGAAATTTCTTTTGGTGTGTCAGATTTCTGCTTCCTCTATGTATTTAGCAAGATTCCTATTTATTTGTAAGAAATAACAATCAGTGCTAGAGAAAAAAATCCCATTTTCTCTTGTGAGAAAGACCTCAGCTTCGATGATTCATTTATTTGGAATATCTGATAATTTGCAACTATTTAGTTACAATTACAATTTTAACAACAAATTTAATTAATATGCTAACTTTCCATTAAAAATTACAAATACAACCTTGGAACAGGACACTCTAATTCAGATGACTTACATTGCATTACACACACACACACACACACACACACACACACATATATATATAATATATATTATATATAGTATATATATATATATATAATTAGTTTATACTATTTTGTACTTTTGATTATAGCACTCAGGAGAAAGAGGCCAGCAGATCACTGAGTTCCAGGCCAGGAAGGGCTTCATCCTCAAAAATAAATAAATAAATAAATAAATAAACAAACAAACACACATATAAATATAAAAATTACAAAATGAGGTTCATACTTCACTTAAAATTTTAAAATACCACTATTCTCATTTCAGAGGAGAACTATTTAATGTTCTTTATAACGTGACTGTGTTTGTAAAATGATTTTTTAAACTATGTTAGAATCATAGGTGTTAAGTTTCATAGGATTACCTATTGATGTCTTTAATTCATGTATCTATAGTCATCTGATTAGCCTAATCCAGTAATTCTTGCATGTTTTAGTTGGATATAATGTATTCTTTATTTCAGAATTCTTAAATATATTTTGGAGTGTTACTTAATTTATGCTGTTGGCATGCATGCACATGCTTTTAAGGCTGCAAGTCTATATGCATATATTTAAGCACAGGATAGAGAACAGCTCTGAGAATCACTCTCAGGAATGCTTCCCATTTCCTTTTATATAGAAGCTCCCATTGCCCTGGGGATCTTCAGCTGGGTGAGATTGGATGTACAGCAAGCTCCAAGGACTTTCTTGTCTTTGCTCTCCTAGTGCTGGGATTATAAACATATACCACCATAAAGTTTTAAAATGTGGATTCTTAGGGTTGAATTTAAGGACTTCTGTTTGTAAATTACATGCATTTTACTGGACTCTTTCTCCCAATTGTGTAATGATGGTTATAATTTACTATAATCAAACATTATTTATTGTTTTTGTTGTTACAAATTACAATAGTCAGCCGGGCGGTGGTGGCACACGCCTTTAATCCCAGCACTTGGGAGGCAGAGGCAGGAGGATTTCTGAGTTCGAGGCCAGCCTGGTCTACAGAGTGAGTTCCAGGGCAGCCAGGGATATACAGAGAAACCCTGTCTCGCAAAAACAAAAACAAAAACAAAAACAAAACAAAAACAAAAACAAAACAAAACAAAACAAAAAAAAATTACAATAGTCTGCTCATTACTAATGATAACCAATTTATAAGAAGTTATCATTTTATACAACATAAACGATATGATCATTTCTGTTACATTAAGATCTGATTTATTTTTCTGTGAGAGAAGACAGTGTTTACATTGAATGTTTTAACAAATAAAAACTGAAATTGAGTATATATATATATATATATATATATATATATATATCCTAAATAGATTTTATCTTTAAGGTGACCATAGTTTTATTGGTTACTATTATAAAGCTATTTTTATTTCAGTTAATTCAAATTCCAAATAAAATATCTAATTCTTGTAGAGCGGGTCCTATAGGCTCCAGATTACACTCCAAATAAATCTCATGAGATATGCTCACAGGGTTGTTTTATGTAACAACCTTAGCTTTTCAGTTTACTTAAGTGTTTAAAAATGCACTTGGAATTAAAAAGTAAATTATGTATGAATTACTACAAATAACATTGATAATTTATTAATTTTTATCAAACTTATTTCGCTGTATTTTTTATTAATCTTGAAAGCTGTGACCTATCTATAAATTCCACTTTCATTAAGTTAATGAAAGCATGGAAATAGCAAAGGTGAAGATGGCGTGCATGTAAATTGCTTATTGTAAGTTTAAATTAATGGGTAAAGTTAGAAGTGCCCAATCATTAAAAATTAATGCAAATCTGTCCTTTGCCAATAAATAGGTAACTAATAATTATCAGGTTTATACAAAGTGAGTAATTTTAAATTTAATGATAATTTTAATATAGTATATTCTTTTGGACTTGTATAATGAGTTAGTTTTAAGTATGACTATATGTTATAGGTTTTACAGTTTGCCTTAATAACTATGAATTCCTCATCCATTCATTTAGCCAATAAAAAGTGGTTAAAGATAATTTTCAGATGTTATATTATTGTGGCCATGTGCATCCTATTCCATCTGGCCTATCCTTATTATTGACATGGGATGTACACATTTTCATAATTTTCTTTTTTTTTTTAATTTATTTAGTTATTTAAATCACATCATAATTTACTTATTTACACAGAGATTATAAACACAAAAAGTCAAGATGTGGGGAAGGGAATGGCACCGGAGCATAGGTGTTCAGGGGAAGTACAGATACCTTTCAGAACAGGGATCAGCTGGGTGTAGGTTCAGGGGACAGGTCACTATAACTCTGCCTATGATTCACTTGTCCTTATCTAAGTTGGTACTGTCCACTGAGGCTGCCTATTTATAAGACCTATGACTACTCAGGCTGGTAAATTTCCACAGAAGTTGCCTGTTTACAATAGCTTATAGCCTTCTGTTTCAGTGTTTTTCCACAGAGACCCAAGACTTTGTGTTAGCATGCATGTATGTCAGGCCTATTGCTGATTTTAGGCCTATGGCTGATTTTAGGCCTTTAGTGTATATGCAGGGCTGCTCCTGACATCTCCTCCCTTCTCTAAGTATAGAAGGGCCTTGGCGATTCTATTCTTGCGAAGGCGGGGATAGAGGCCTGATCTCCAATAATTGAAGGGGACCTTGTAATGGCTGTGGTCCTCCATAATTTTCTAAACAATGGAATGTAACTGTTATTTACATATCTTTTATGTGGTTTTGAGAAATAATGAAAACATGAATGTGTAAATTATAGATTGTATAATATCCAGATACTAAGCTATTTTACACAGAAGTCAGAGCATTCTTGGATTTGAGTGTCTGCAAGTATCCTAGACATCATTTCTCTATGGAAACAAGAGGATGAATTTATTTTGTTAAATAGTTTTACCTTTATATTAATAGAAATCACTCATTTTGATGTTTCACAATATCATCTTCATTCTTAACATATATGTGCATGCTTAAGATACTATTTCACACAAAAGCACAATTACCTTTATATAAGAACTTACAATATATGAAAGTTGGATAAAATAAATTAAGCTAGTTAAAATGTATACTAAATTCTGATATCTAATTAAAAATTACAACCTTTTAAAAATATATAAATACCAAATGGAAGGGAGAAAAACAAATCAATTTTAGAGCTAAAATCTATTCAGAGTTTGCCTTCAATATTTATATTTTCAGGTACTTCCATTACATAAATTGAATACATTTTCATAGCCTGTATTTTTTCTCAGTGTTAATTTCTAATATCAATAAACATTACCTAGTATAATGACTTTAGAATGCAGATTTCTTTTATCAAAGATATTTCCTCATTCAAATTTAATCTGTATTTTTATTCCCATTATCATTTTCATGATAACCATGGAAAGAGTTCCAAGCATATGTGATGCTTTTGTCATTCCCTTTCCGGATAAAAACTTACTTTCAATTGACTTCTAAATTCTAATCAATTTTGAAACCTCTCCTTCCAAGCAATCAACTGAGTTATATTTCAATGCTGTGAACAATACTAGCCAAACAATCCCAAACTGATCATACATTTGGACAAAATAAGTATTAACCCCTTATTGGCTTCAGTAGTGTATGGTCAGATGCAGTCTGAAAACGATAAAGGAGTATTTTCAGAAACATATTACTTATATTTTGTAATCATGTAACCTTCTTACACAGCCTAATGAAGTTACCTGCCATGCTATTCCTTCCTGTTAGAACAAGTCAATACTTCTCAGCATATCTAGATGGTTACTACATGCTCTGCCTGCCATAGTCATCTGGTAGCCCTTCAGTCAAGGCTGGTTTTACTGACAAGTGGTGCCAAATTACCAATATAAATACGATAGTGATTTAAATATGCCACAGAGAATCACACAGGATTCTTTTGATCAAATGTCAAAACTCTCTGAAGAAAAGAGAAAAAATAATAGCAGAGTAAGTTTGGTTATATTTAAAGTACTGTTAAGTAATTGTACAGAATCAAAACTCATATGAATGTAAACGCAGTGTAATATTATAATAATATTACAGTTTTTCTATTTTGTTTTTGTTTATCATGTACCTTCTCTAATTAATAAATAAAGCCTTATTATAGATATATACAAGATAAATATAGCAAAATAATTCACATTTTTGGGTATACACTGTTAGTGTGAATCTTTGAAATGTAATCTTTCAGGAGAGATAGGTTATTTACTGCTTAGATTAGCATGCTCACCTTTTATAGTACAGAAAATTGAAATGATATATTTATATGCAAATATGTATTTGCTCATAATTTATGTTCACTTCGGTCAGCTAACTGCACAATGTTTCAATTAAAATCACTGAAATGTTATTTTTATGTGCTATGGATGAATTATTTGATTTGTTTTTTCTTAATTCTTCTTTATTTAATGTTGAATTTTCAGTGTGTTGGTGGATTTCTCAGTAAGTACGTTATGGTTATTCAAGAACTTCATCATTCTTCTAGTAGTTATTACTGTTGTTCTCCGTTTAGAAGAGAGAATTTACCAATTTCCCTTCTTCCATATTGTCATGTCCATTGCTACTGCCATTGTTCTAGTCATTTAAATGCAGTCATTTCCACGTGAGATGGTTTTACATCAGACTTCTTGGTATTCTGAGGCTTATATTACCTTAGATTCAGGAACGGTGATGTTCCTGCACCTTTGGTTGGATTTACTATGTGCCATTGAACCCTGCACAGCAACGAAACAAGATAAAACCTACCTTTTGTTTGTTTGTGTTTGTTTTTGTTTTGTTTTGTTTTTACAAAATTTAATTAAAGTATGTTTAATTATTGGTTATTGATTTCACATTCTGTTTTTTTACTATAAACTTTTATTGATGGGTGCAAATTATATGTAAATCTACATCTCTAAATCACTGAGATAAAGATATAATGAAACTGAAATTTGTTTTATTTCTCAATCTCTGCCTCTGTCTCTGTCTCTCTCTCTCTCTTTCTTTCTCTTTCTGTATGTGTGTGTGTGTTTGTGTAGAGTGTATATTCATAAGTGTGTCTAGGTACAATTATGCATGCCTGCATGAGCCAGATAATGATGCCAGGACTCAGCTCATTTGTTTGCCACTTAATTAATTTAAGATAAGTTCTTTCACTGAACCTGGAGCTAGGTTGGTCAAATAAAAGCACTAGCAATCTTCCTGCCTCTGTCTCATAGATCTCTGGTTACAAATGCAAACATCAACACACTTGCCTTTTAACATGGTTTCTAGGGTTAGAACTAATATCTCCTGCTTCTGCAGCTAGTGCTCTTATCTGCTGAGTCACCACTCATTCCCCATCACCATTTTCTCCCAGAACTTTATAAAAAAGCTGAAGCTTATGTCTAAATAGCAAAGGGTATGCATGAAGTATATCATGATCAATATTTAACCCTAAATGTTAAAAAAAAAAGTTGTTTGTCAGGTGAGGTTTCATATATTTTCTAGGAAATTAAAATTTCATTTGGCAAGTTATAAAAGCACCTGGGCAAAACACCTAAAAATAGAAAGCAGTCACACTTCACACTTTCTATCTCAATTTGGAAAAATGCATTTGAATGAAATGTGGAAATGAAGCAGAAGTCTTACATTTTGCTTGCTATGCAAAGGATAAGTAAAAATATAAAGGGCAGAACCTCAGGCATGCAATGCATTTCAAATTAAATGCAGGCTTGCATGGTGGAAAAGGAACAGACTTGACCCACCATCCCTTTAAGCTTGTCTTACAACTAATAAAAGTTCAGACATTTTATAATATGGAAAAATAACAATTCTATTCACCTGTTTCCATCTGAAATTCCATCACCTTAGCTACTCACTTAAAATATTTTAAATTTCATCGGCTATACCAAAAAATACAGATATTTTTTAATCAAATACTTAGTTCCAGAATCAGCCTTTAAAGTATTTTGGTCCTTAAGATGTATTTTTTCAGACATCTGTTGGTTAGATCCATCTGATGCTGGTTACATAACTAACCTTAGTTTGTCCAAATATTTTACTGTGCCTTTATTCCACGTTTTAGTTATGTGATTTGTGGTTTTTCAGAAAATTGACACTGTACTTTCCTTCACATGATCTTCACAAAGATATAAGCAGTCATTATCCCATGGGAATTAGTACAATTATTGCATCAACAGCAGGTTTTGTGTGACTAAGCACATGTTTAAGCAGCGATGCTGTGAAAAAGCATTTTTTTTTTGCCACCATTCTTTTGCAGACATTGGATTAAAGAAAAAGAAAAGGCTTGGTCTAAAATGGTTAAGGTGACAAGTATTCTAACTAATAAATAAAAACAAGAGTGATACACTATATTTTCCTTATCATTCTTGTATTTATAGCACATTTTGCATAAATAAGTGAAAGATAAATCAGCTGATGGTATCCGTTAAATACTATGGAAATATAGAATACAGAGAAAGTTGTGAAATGGAGAAATTGGGTTAAAATTAGTGGAGGTAATCTATAAAATCTATATGATCAAGTAATACAACTTTGACAATATTTGTCAGTAAACTACATACCAAATTAAACTATTGATTCTTATTCAGTACTTCCAATATAACTTAGGATTCTCAAGGGATTTCCTCTGGGTTAAGAAGTGCTTAGCAAGCCAGTAACATGTTATTTTTACTATCTATAAATAAACATACAAGTAATTGGCTAAGCTAGAAAGAAAGGTGAGCTACTGACACTTCTGTTGCCCAAGAGTTCTGCACAAATGAAGCAGCATAAACTCTCTATAATTGCAGGAGCATCAGCAGGCAGATCGCTTGCTCAAGGGATTGCTATAAAGAGTTTGATGTCTCAGCTTTTCTCCTCTCTGTGGAGAGACCTATACTTGAATTAAAGCTGGCTAAACAGATAAAGGTTGAACTTTTCAACTGCAAGGTAGGTATAGGAATTGCTCCTTTTTCTACTGAGACAAGCAGTAAAATTTTACTACATACTACCAATTGAGTTTTTCAGCACTAAATACCAGGCAGATCATTGTGCAACCGTCTGCATTATAAATGAGAATGAGAGAGATAAATAGTTATCTAAAATGGCTCACAAGAAAAATCTCCTATCAAGGGGTAAAGTACATGTTTTGCTTTGGTGAGGTTTCTGACCCTGTGATATTTCCACTTACTTGAGACAGAAGTATCCTAAGTTAAAAAAGCAGAATAAAAGACTTGAATGGAAATTACAGAAGTAAAATTTAGAGTCTACATGACTAGGCCAGATGTATGAGATCATTATATTTATTTCAGTAATAGAATTTTGTGGAATACATTAAAACTGTATAAAAGAATGCTGATAGGTCACTTCACATTAACATCTAATCACATGTGTGTTAGATTGAGATTGTACAGGGAAAGAAAGTATGCAGAAGTAGTTTTGTTGTTAACTTTATCTATTGATTGATTGATTGATTGATTGTTCACGTTAAAGGTGCTGATAAATGGAATTGTAGCACTGCCACTAAGTGACAGGCTGCTTTTTTAAATCTGCTGTTTCATTTTGGTTATTTCAACCTTGAATCTCTAAGGTGCACTGCTATTCTGTTTAATAGCTGTCTTTGCTGGTTTTATGTGATTCCAAAAGAATAATAGGAGAAATGCCACTTCTGCTTGAACAAAGAAATCTAAAATACATTAGAAAAATTCCAGGAAAATATGAACTTATTATTTTACAAACTTTATCACAATAACTCTAATATGATCCATTTCTTTAAAAATGAAAGCCAGAAAAACAGTGTTGTTCATTCAAGAAAGGGTACTTGTTTATTTATAAAGAACTGTGTAGAATATAAAATTATTACTTTACTGTTGACTCATACTTGTTTATTCCCAGGGAGGAGCTCCAGGCATCTGTATATTTCTTGAAAAAATTAGTGGAGATTTTCTATGCTTTTTCCAATTCAAATGTAACAATGTCTATAACATACATGGCTCAAATTTGTCTTTTAAACATTTAAAATAAAACATTAGCAACACGACTTGATCAAGACTACACAAGACGTTATCATTATTACTATTCTTTAAACTTTTTGTTTTTTCAGTCCAGTATTATCCCCCTCCAGATCTGTCCTCTGACTGTCCCTCATCCCATACCTCTTCTCCCATCTGTAAGAGGATGTCCCCACCCATCTCCACCTCCCTAGACCTTCCCTTTCCCTGGGGCCTCAAGTCTCTCAAGGGTCAGGTTTATATTCTCTCACTGTGGCATGACCAGGCAGTGCTCTGCTGTATTTTTTGAATGAGGTTTATGTGAGAGAATAATGGTAAGGATTTAAATTTATCTTATCAAACATTTTATTGGGTGCTAATACATATATGGAATTAAGCAGATAAAGGATTTTTTTTTTATTGGAAATTTTATTTACATTTCAGATGTTCTCTCCTTACCCATTTCCCCCTCCCTCCCAGGAACTCACTATCCCTTCCCCCGTCCTCCTGCCTCCACGTTGATGTACCCCCACCCACCCTCCTGCATACCTCACCTTCCCACCTGCGAATATCCCCCCCCACGACGTCCAGCCTTATGGGACCAAGGATCTCTTCTCCCACTTATATATAGCTCCCTTGCATATATAGCTGGAGCCATGGATCCCTTCCTAAGCACTCCCAGGCTGGTGGTTTAGACCCTGGGGCTCTGGTTGGTTGGTAATGTTGCTTTCCTCATGGTGTCGTGAATCCTCCCAACTCCTTCAGCCTTCACTCTATCTTCTCCATTGGGAACCCCATGATCAGTTTAATGGTTCTAACAAGCAAGTGAAAGATCTGTATGACAAGAACTTCAAGTCTCTGAAGAAAGAAATTGAAGAAGATCTCAGGAAATGGAAAGATGTCCCATGCTCATGGATCGGCAGGATTAATATAGTAAAAATGGCCATCTTGCCAAAAGCAATCTACAGATTCAATGCAATCCCCATTAAAATACCAACTCAATTCTTTACAGAACTAGAAAGAGAAATTCTCAAATTAATTTGGAATAACAAAATACCCAGGATAGCGAAAACCATTCTCAACAATAAAAGAACTTCTGGAGGAATCGCCATCCCCGATCTCAAGCTGTACTACAGAACAATAGTGATAAAAACAGCCTGGTATTGGTACAGAGACAGGCTGGAAGATCAGTGGAATAGAGTTGAAGACCCAGAAATGAACCCACACAACAATGGTCATTTAATCTTTGACAAAGGAGCTAAAACCATCCAGTGGAACAAGGACAGCATTTTCAACAAATGGTGCTGGTTCAACTGGAGGACAGCATGCAGAAGAATGCAAATTGATCCATTCTTATCTACTTGTACAAAGCAGATAAAGTTTTAAAGGTAAATTTTGACCCAATTTTTATCTCCATAATTTTTATTTGGAAAACTACTGTAAATTTTATTAACGAGATTTTAGTTCCTGCTTTACATTAAAACATTTGTCAACTAAATTTGTTCTTAGATAATTTTACACACCTAGGACAAGGATACTGACCACACCCACCTCTATAATCTTATCACATTGTCCTTCACTCCCATCAACAAACTGTTCTCACACATTCATGTATGTTTTGTTTTAATGAGCAACTGAATTGTATATGTGAACATTAGTTTGAACTATGCATTGCTCCTAGTGGGCTCGACAGTGGGTAAACAAATAAATACATATGTATCACCTCTCTTGGAATCTATCAATAATCAATATTCCAAAAGATCAATGCATGGTAGGTTTACTTCTTCACTCTTTGACCTCTTAGTGATAGGATTGTTGGGTGGGCCAAAGGCATATAACCACAGCTGTTATAAGCTGATAGATACAGTGGTTGTGTGGAGTCTCTAAAGTGACATTTCATTCTACCTTAATCTATCTTCTAGATCTTACATAATTCCCACCCCCTTATTTGGAATGTTCTGTGAGATTTTTAGGCATGAAATAAATATCAGTTTTAGGGTTGACCCCACAACCTTTGCTTACTTACAACCGTGGGCAGTTTGAATCTCTGCATTCATTATCATTTGTAGAATGGGAAGACTTCTTAGTTTAAAATTGGGAAGCTGCTTTTATGAGCATGAATATTTAGAATTATAATTTACCACTACATCACGTTAGGTAAAAACATGAGTCTTTCCTGCCTGGGTCTAATAACCTCCTTAGAACAGGCTTTTTTACCTGAGGTTATAGAGTTATCCCCTAGCTACCTAACTGGATGAATTCTGTTTTGTGTTCATCTATTTATCCTATAACCAAGGATGTGCTGTCTTCTGCAATATGGTTGTATTCTCTACTTTTGATGGGCAGCCTTGTGCTTTAATAAACATGACAGTGTAAGTTTTGTTTTAAGGGAAAGTAATCAAGATGATGGAGTTTGTTGAATTTCATATTAATATTTAAAGAATGAGATTGATGTCATCTAGGATTACAGGAGTGGGTGCATTTTATCTGCTGATTCAAGAATTAAAAGACAGGAAAATGCATTACCAGAAATCTTATGGAGTCATAACAAAGACAACATTAAATGCCGGGGTACTTTAGGGTTCTTAGTCTTGTTATTAAAGAAAGCTAAGAACGGGTCTCAAGTGGAAGTCTGAGAATGATTTATTTGAGTTTGAAAGGAAAATCTCAGTACAGATAAGCTGTAAGTTTTACAGCTTCCCAGTAAAGGACAAGGAAGAACCTAAGCTGGCATAGAGAACAGCAATAGGCAGGAAACAAGGCTTTAGTAAAGGAACAAGGTGGCCCAAAGGATTAGTTATGGAGTTTAAAACATACTGAGAGTATGGCCAGCACCTAAAATAAAAATGCATTTAAAAAACCACTTTCACACTTCCAGGTCCTGACTGAAATGGTGGGCTGGTCTTGTTGAATCTCATCAGGGAACTTAGAAACTGCATGAGGCAGCAGAAAACCTGAGAAGGAAAGTGATTGTCTTTTGGACAACTCAATTTGCAAGGGTGAGTTATCTACCCTGGTGCCTGACATGCCCCATTGGATTAACCCTTGCTAGGGGGAGGGATTTTAAGTCTTTACAATCTCTCTCTCTCTTCTCTCTTCTCTTCTCTGTTCTTTTTATTTTCTTTTTTTAAACTTATGATGGTTTTATTTTAAATAAAAGCATCATTAGTTTATAATCACGTTAACCATTCATGATGGAGACATGTATGCTCCAGAAAGGGTTAAGTAGACTTCAAACATGTTTCCTAATGTGACCTTTGAACTTTGAAGACCAGTATCATATTATCCACATTTTAACTTTATCACAGTCAAAAATTTGGGACAGGATTATACCATCCATGTTTTTAAAGAACACCTAAGGGTTTTATTTTCTTGTTACATTGAAAGACTGCAAAGGATACAATTTCCAGGGTCATCAACACTGCCATATTTGCATAAAGGATAACACTTAGAAAAGAACTCTTTAAGATATTTCAATACATTTTTGAATAGCAGTTATATAAGCATTGTGATTTATTTTAAAAGCTACATAAGCCAGGCATGGTGATTCCTGCCTCTAATCCCAATAAAATTCATAAATTATAACAATTAGTGAAAAATGAGTCCATGAACTCAAAGGAGAAGGGGACGGGTTTGGAGGGAGGAGAGGGAAGGAAGAAACATAATTATATTATAATCTCAAAAAAGCAAATTTAACAAAGGACAATAGATATTCTTAAAATGAGGTAGAAATGTAAATTATTTCATTTTCATATTAAACTTACATTTTTATAAGAATTATGTCTTAGGCACTATATGTTATGCTTTATTAAAATTAAAAAATTAAATTTCCCATTGCCATGAAACTCTTAAGTAACAAAACTTATTTATAAGTTCAGTATTAATAATATACTACACAATTAATGAACTAATTTCAGATTTTGATAAGTATTGTTAATCATAAGGACATAAATTTTCACTGGAAACCGACTTTTAGAAAAGACTGGTTCAGACAGGTATGGTCACACCTTAATCCCAACACTTGAGAAACAGGCAGTTAGATCTCTGTGAGTTTGAGGCCAAGTCTGATCTATAAAAGGGGTTCCAGGGTAGCCAGGGCTGTATAGTGAGAGCCTGTTTCAAAAAAGTAAGAAAGGAATGAAGGAAAGAAGGAAGAAATGGAAAATAAAAAGAAAGAAAAGAGAAGGGAGAGGTTGCTTCATGTATTCAATGTAACTTATTGCTAAGACAACACTGAGTTTAACATCAACTCTTACTCAATTTCTGTGTTTTCATAGCATTCTGTGGCTTCCATAACTTTTAGTAACAAGCAGCTAATCCCAAGAAAATGAGTCACTGGAAATAAAAGTCTTTTGTTACACAACTGTCATTCAGGTCTTTCAATTCTCTTCTATCGCTACCCAAATCAACTTTGTATTACATGTCTCAACAAAATTTAAGAATGCCAAATAATCATTCAATTAATCAATATACCACCAAATTGAAAACAAGTATTTTATGTTTAGAAAGTTCACATTCTTAAAAATAAGATAATGACTTAATATATACAGGAAAAAGGAACTCAGAAATGAGAACTCAGGAATGTGCCCAATAAAATTATCTATCAAGACCTGTATTGATCATACCAAGACACCAGTGAAAAAATTATTTCTAATACTTATCCAAAGAAAGGGGAATTGAAAGCATTCATCTAAGTGTTATAGCTGCTAGTGAGTAGGATACATTGTCATAAACATTTTATAACACTGCATTAAATAAACAATAGCTACTGCTGGCAAAGTTAATCAATAAGTAAATGTGTAAGTCAAATTGACTAACGACATAATTGCCTGTTTCAAAGGACATTTTAAATTAACTGTAATTCATGGTTGTACAATTAGCTAACAAAAACAGATGACTTAACAAGTTAGCTCTATCGATCAGCTATGAGGAATACAGACATCCTCAACTTGGTTGTGTTGCTCCCCTCTGATTTTAATAGCACCCTTCTGTGAGGGCTACACAGTTACCATATTATAAATGACTACATGCTATTTGCTCTATTGTTCACATAGTCATATGTTAATTTAGACTCAACATGAGTCCTGAGTCCTTATAGATTGTCTTAGTTAGGATTTTTTTGCTGTGAAGAGATATAATGGCCACAGCAACTCTTTTTTTAAAAAAATATTTTCTTTATTTACATTTCAAAAGTTATCCCCTTTTCTGTTTCCCATGCCAGAAAGCCCCTCCTCCACTCTCTGTCCCTGGCTTCTATGAGGGCACTCTCCCACCGACCCTCCCACCCACTCCAACCTCCCAGCCCCAGCCATGGTACTTCCCTACACTGGGGCATCCAGCCTTCACAGGACCAAAAATGGCCTCTTCTATTGATGCCCAACAAGACCATCCTCTGCTACTTATATGGCTGGAGCCATGGGTTCCTCCCCCTAGGAGCTTGGAGAGGGAGTGGATATCTGGTTTGTTGATATTGTTGTTCTTCCTATGGGGTTGCAAACCCCTTCAGCATCTTCAGTCCTTTCTCTAACTCCTCCATTGGGGACCCCATGCTCAGTCCTATGGTTGACTGCAAGCATCCACCTCTGTATTTGTCAGGCTCTGGTAGAGTCTCTCAGGAGACAGCTATATCAGGCTCCTGTAAGCATGCACTTCCTGACATCCACAATAGCATCAGCATTTGGTGACTGCAGATGGGATGGATCCCCGAATGGGCAGTCCCCAGACGACCCCTTCTTCAGTCTCTGCTCTATACTTTGTCTCCATATTTCCTCCCATGAGTATTTTGTTACTCGTTTTAAGAAGGACCAAAGCACCACACTTTGATCTTCCTTCTTCATGAATTTCAAGTGGTCTGTGAGTTGTATCTTGGGTATTGTAAACTTTTGGGCTAATGTCCACTGATAATGAGTACATACCATGTGTGTTCTTTTGTGATTAGGTTAACTCACTCAGGATAATGTTTTCTAGTGTCATCCATGTGCCTAAGAATTTCGTGAATTCATTATTTTTAATAGCTGGGTAGTACTTCACTGTGTAAATGTACCATATTTTCTGTATCCATTCCTCTGTTGAAGAATATGTGGGTTCTTTCCAGCTTCTGGCTATTATAAACAAGGTTGCTATGAACATAGTGGAGCATTGTCCTTGTTATATGTTGAGCATCTTTTGGGTGTATGCCCAGGAGTAGTATCACTGGTTCCTCAGGTAATGGTATGTCCAATTTTCTGAGGAAATGCCAGACTGATTTCCAGAAAGGTTATACCAGTTTGCAATCCCACCAACAACAAAGAGAGTTCCTCTTTCTCCATATCCTTGCCAGCATCTGCTATCTCCTGAATTTTTGATCTTAGCCATTCTGACTGGTGTGAGGAAGAATCTCAGGGTTGTTATGATTTGCATTTCCGTGATGACTAAGGATGTTGAGCATTTCTTTAGGTGCTTCTTGGACATTCGATATTTCTCAGTTGAGAATTCACTGCAACACTTAAAAACAAAACATTCAACTGTGATTACTTTACAGTTCAGAGCATTAATCCAATGTCATCATGGTGGGAAGCATAATTGCATGTAGGTAGACATGATCCTAGAGAAGTAGCTAAGAATTCTACATCTGGATTTCCAGCCAACATCTAGAGAGAGCCCATGGTCCTGATTGGGCATTTGAAACTGCAAAGCTCATCCTCAGTGTCACACCTCCTCTGTCAAGGTCATACTTACTCCAAGAATTCTGTGCCTCCTAATGCCACTGCTTGCTCATTCAAATATATTAGTGTCTCGGAACCATTCTTTTTCAAATTACCACATTGATTGACTATAATTTTAACCCTATATTTCTATTATATATTGCTTTATAACATAAAAATCCAGTTTATTGTTATATAACAACTGGTTCCTGTTTTCCGTTATAATTTATTAGTGGGAGCTAAAGTCAGCTGGGCTCCTGCTAGATGTTTCTGGTTCATGATGATTGGCAGGCAGGGCTGAAATCTCTGGTTTATTAAGAACACTGCTGTAACATGCTACATAGTATCATCTCAAACTTTGGAATGTGAACCCACATGGAAATAAGTCTCTTTCAGGAATAAGTACGTTAGAATAGGCATGTATTAGTCCATTAAGAAAAAGAGGCCATGAATTTGAAATAGAACAAGGAGGAGGACATATGTTAGGATGAAGCCATACTTGGCTGTTAATCTCAATAACAAAATCCCCACAAACTATAGAAAAAGTAGGAGGGAGAAAAATAGCTTCAAAAATTCCTATCACCGGTTTGTTCACCATGCTTTAGCTCTGTATCCCTCTATATGCTCTTCCAGATGGAATTCATGCATGTCAGTTTACAAAACTAGAGAAACCAGCAGCTCACATTTTCAAAGGTCTCAAGGCAGATCATTGAAGTGGGCACAGTGTTATCTCTTCCAAATTGTATTAAATGAAACAAATTTTAAGAAAAGAAATTTTTATGGTTAAGAGGCAGAAAATTGAAAGGTGCCATGGAAAACATGTCACGAGGAGATTCTTTGGCTTCATCAAGGCCACAAAAAGACACCAGAGTTTATACTAATGCTAAACAAAAATAAGTAAATAGTTAAGAATTATGAATACAAATGTCTTTCATAAGTTCAAATTTTGACAAAAATTTCCAGAAAATAGTCAAGCTATGTAACAATCAATATGGATCAAGTTTCTGAATATTATTTCTGCATTATTAGTATCTAATTGTTTTAATGATTTTAGTTGCTACTCATATGTGGAGTCTCAAAGCAATACGGTTACAAGAGACAAAGCAAGTTCAATGAAACTGAGTCCCAATTCGGGGCATCACAATCAAAGAAAGATTAAGTTATAGTATAAGAATATCACCACAACAGGAAAATAAATAATCATAAAATATGAAGTTTTGCTGGGGACTGATTAAGATATTGATGTTAATGTTTTATACTACCAATCAACATATTGTAGAAGCAATATATATTAAACTGATTTCATGTTATTTTCATATCTTTTATTTGCTGAATGAAAAAAGAAAGTATACCTTATAAATAGCAACTATTAATAGAAATAACCAAGTAGAAGAAGGAAGTAAAGCCAAAGCCATTCATTCCAAAGTAAACTGTGATGCCATTTTTGTTTTTAATATTCTTAATGGGCTAAGTGTGTGTTTTCCATGTTACTCTTTCTCAGAAGCCTGGATATACTTGTTACTGCTCTTTCTCCCTGGTTGTCATTGTAGGCTTACTTGGTGAACACAGAAGTTCCCAAACTTGTGTTCAAATCTATTTGTCAATTGTTTTTTTTTCAACAAGTGATCTAGATTAATATCATTTGGCTAACATTGGACAGAGATTTCAGTATATATCAGAAAAATTACACGATTGGGGATATAAGTACCCTTAGCTCCATGTGGATTCACAAAAAAAAAAAAAAAAAAAAAAAAAACTAATATAGTTGACCCACAAGGAGAAAGGTAATGTTGATTCCCAGCTTTGGTGTTTCATTTCATATGTGGTCCGTTTTGATTTTCTGCTTTAGATTTGTTTGTGATATTTTTTTGGGGGGGAGCGGGTTTGGTTACAGAGCTGCATGTAATGCCACCAGTATGTAACAGAGTAAAGTTCCTTAAACTCTTCAAAAGGAAAGAAAAAGAGAAAGACAGACCAAAATTCCACAATGTCTTTTGACGGCCTTTCAAAATCCATTTATAATGTGTATGCCCTGAACTATGATGAGCAACACTAACAATGCAACAAGGGTGGATAGTTACACTAAGATCATTTAAGGTATTAATTTTAGATGTCTGAAAGATCAATGATCCTTTAAAAACTAACTAATCTTCTGTTTTTATGAGTCTATACTCTTGTATGAGAAATATATATATACATATATATATATAATATATATATATATATATGTATATATATATTCAACTGAAATAATATGTAAAAATGGAAAGTATATTACACGATCAAAATTAAAGGAGTTCAGAAGAAATATGGTTTAAAAGGAAACATATTGAATAAACCAAATTGTACAGTAGCTATTGCACAAACATCCTGAATATTGTGATCAGAAGAGCACCAATATTATCTAGGAAAACCCACACTGGTTAAGGTGGCAGTGAGTTTGCCATAAGCAATGTGAATTTTAACTTTTAATCTGTGTACTACAGTTAACCACAGAGGATGTCCGTATCATTGGGGTTTACTATTTAGGTTTTTTTGTTTGTTTGTACAAATTTATAATTCTAAACCACAGAAACTTTTAAAATGCTTGACAAAGAAGCTAGCATTATTTACTCTGAGCAATACACTTGTTAAAAAATCTCTTTAAGAAAAGGTATGCCATTTATTGACATTTTCAAACTAAAGAGCGTAGGCCTGTGAGTTCCTTATAAGTTTACAACTGTTATGGTTAGAACATTTTCTTTTAAAATGTCAAAGCTTGGTTTGTTAATCCATGTGTGTAATGTTAAGGTCTTGGGAAGTGAGAGACATACTTATTTCTGTATATAAGGAGAGATCTATAGAATTATAATTGTTAAAAATATTGTTAAGTAAAATATTAAAGTTAGGTTCTCCTCTATGGTTCTTGACTTCATTAGTCATGGCTTTGGCTAGTTTTGCAGTACCAGTAATAAGTTCTCTCTTATTGAGAGGACCTTAAGTTCAAATAGAGGG
>JAJTUV010003860.1:0-35135 GCA_021653895.1 Mastomys natalensis | reverse complement strand
AAACCTTGAAAAACCCCGGCTTTCAAAGTTTTTTTTAAAATTTTTCCAAAAGGCCAAGTTTTTAAAACAAAAAGAAACCCTTTTTTGAAAAGACCTTTTATGAAAACCTTTTTTAAATTTTTTGTGGTTTTATTTTTTGGGTTTAAAAAATTTCCTTCGGCCCTTTACCCTGAAGTTTCCTTTTTTTTTTTCCTTTTTATTCCTTCCCCCAAGCCTCATGACCCCCCCTTTCTTCTTTCCGGGAGACCCACATCTGTTTCATTTATTAAGCATGTTTCCCTCCAAGAAAAGGGGGGATATTTTCCCCCAAAAAAAAGATTGAAAGTAAAGTTTTTAAAGGCAACAGATCAGTTTAAAGTTCAACTGCAACTTCAGCACACAGGGAAATTCAGGGGGAAATCAGTGCCCTTTTTGATGTTCCGGGGGCGGGGAAACTATGCCCAGATTTTCCCCTTAGGCACCCGACTGGACAGTCACACACTCACTACATACTCACACACTAACTCCCACTCTCACATTCACACATATGCAATAAAATCTTTAAATAAATAAAAAAATAAAATAAAAAAATAAAAAAATAAGTATTTTATGAACTTTTTGGATTTTTTTTGGGAAGGCCTTTTCCTTTCTCCCCGCCTGTTAGTTTTTATTTATTTTTGGCTCTTCTTTGGGAAATTTTTTGCATTTTCCCTTTCTGATACAAATTATTGGGGGAAATAAGGGCCTTTTCACATAAAGAATGTTTTTGGGCCAATTTCTGAACCAAACTTTCAGGGGTCCATGCACCTTAAACTTTTTAAAAATTAAATTTTTCCTAAAAACAGGCTACAAACTGGTTTTGGGTTTGGGGTTTTAACTTTTTTGGCCTTTTTTTTATTTTGCTTCAAACAAACCCTTTACAAAAAACAATGTACAACAAAAAATTTTTGGGGTGGTCTTTTTTTACAATTGTGTCAGGGGTTTAAATTTTTTTAAAAGGTATCCCACTACAAGTGATAAGCAAGTCCCTCAGTGTTGTATAATTGTCAAAATATCTAAAAACTGAGGTTCTAATAGAATCTGAATATTTGCATGTTCACACATTCACAAGTCAACACCTTTGAAGAAAAAGAATCTTCTAAAAGCTGCATTTCTGTGTCATTGCTTACAGTATTAGTGATATTGAAAGAGGAGTAATATATTTTTGTTTTAAGACAGAGATTTTTTTAACTTTAACATTTAGTTTCAGTTATAAAGCTCAAATATCAACCAAAATATCAGTGTCCTTGGGGACAAAATGGGAGTCAAAAAGAAATGTGTTACAAATTTTAGAAATACTTTACAAATGAACTGCTCAGGTTGTTAGTTCCCTGGGATGATAGTAATAACCATAAACATTGTGAATTAACAGAAGAAAGATGTGTTATCTCATATTGATGTAGACAGATTTTCAAAATTCACCAGATGAGCTAAGCACCCTCTTGAATGAAGTGGGCATAGTAAAGGAACTGAAATAACTCTTCTGATGTTGAATAGGAGAAAGTTTATTCCAAATGTCCAAGGTCGTCACTTTGGAAAGCATAGAGATACATAGGGGTACAAAAAAACATTTTAAGAGAACAGGCACTTGGGAAGAGGGGAACCTGTGAGCTGGTCTGGATGGTTTACAAATGTATAACAAGTCCTTGTCAGTGAATATTAATAAACACCATGACCATGAAAGAGGTATAGGGTGCTTTTGGCAGAGATAATGGGAATGATACCTTTTAGCAGGAAAGGATTACTTTAGACATCTTAGAGGAAATGCTGTCATTTGTCTAATCATCAGATTTTGTGAAAAAGAAGTTCTTGGGACCAGAAACCTATATACATCCTTCTTTACCCATGTTGTTTGGAAACAATCTTTAATGAACATTGGTGAGAAGTTGCAAAGCAGAGCATTTACATCATTCTTTATATGTAAACTTTTTCCTATCTCTCTGTGTTCTAATTGCCATCTGATGGAGGGATAGGGAACTTACTGTTTCAACTGGACCTTATCTAATTACAGGCATCTGCAATGATATGTAGAAGTTATAAATGAGACTACATTCTGTGTTTACTCAGACTTATAATTTACCACAACTTCATAAGGGAAAATATTTTTCACCCTGCAGAAAGCTCAAGTTTATACTCAGCAAAACTCCCAGTACCATAGATGATGAAACCAAGATATTCCATGACAAAATAAAATTTAGTCAATATCTTTTTACCAATCCAGACATACAAAGGATAATAGATTGAAAACCCTAACACAAGGAGGGAAACTACATCCAAGAAAAAGCAAATTAATATTCTTTCAACAAACTCCAAAGAAGATAGCCACATAAACATAATTCTATCTCTAATGACAAAAATAACAATAAGCAACTACCACTAGTCCTTAATATCTCTTAACATCAATGGACTCAATTCACCAATAAAAAGACACAGACTGATACATCTTGATACATAAACAGGACCCAGCATTTTGCTGCATACAGGAAATGAACCTCAGTGACAAAAACAGATAGTACCTCAGAGGAAATGGATGGAAGTAAATTTCGAGGAAAATGGTTCCCAAGAAACAAGCTGGTGTGGCCATTTTAATTCAACCAAAAGCTATCAAAAAAGATGAAGAAGGACACTTCATACTATTCTATGAGGATGCGTCCCCACCTACCCCCTCCCACTCCTGCCTCCCCACCCTTGAATTCCCCCACACACAGCATCCAGCCTTCATGAGACCAAGGATCTCCTCTTCCACCTATACCTGACAGAACCATCCTCCCTTACATATACAGCTGGAACCATGGGTCCCTACCTAAGTGCCCCCAGGCTGGTAGTTTAGACCCTGAGGGCTCTGGTTGGTTGGTATTTTTTCCTCTCCTCATGGGGTCACAAACCCTTTCAGCTCCTTCAGTCATCAGTCTAACTCTTCCATTGGGAACCACTTGATTAGTTCAATGGTTAGCTGTGAGCATCCTCCTCTGAATATCTCAGCTCAGGCAGACCTCTTAGGACACAGCTATATCAGGCTCCTGTCAGCATGCACTTCCTGATGTCCACATCAGCTTCTACCTTTGGTGACTGCACATGGGGTGGATACACAGGTGGAACAGTCTCCAGACAGCCCCTCCTTCAGTTTATGTCCTACACTTTGGCTCCATATTTATTCCCATGAGTATTTTGTTACTCCTTCTAAGAAGGACCGAAGCACCCCACTTGGTCTTCCTTCTTCATGAGCTTTAAGTGGTCTGTGAGTTGAATCTTGGGTATTGAAAGCTGCTGGGCTAAAATCCAATAATCCGTGAGTAAATGCAATGTGTCTTGTTTTGTGATTGAGTTACCTCACTCAGGATGATATTTTCTAGTTCTATCTATTTACCTAACAATTTCTCGAATTCATTGTTTTTAATAGCTGAGTAATATTTCATTGTGTAAATGTACCACATTTTTTTGGTATCCATTCCACTGTTGAATGGCATCTGGGTGCTTTCCGGTTTCTGGCTATTATAAATAAAGCTGCTATGAACATAGTGGAGCATATTTCCTTGTTATGTGTTAGAGCATCTTCTGGGTATATGCCCAGGAGTGGTATAGCTGGGTCCTCAGGTAATGCTATGTCCAATTTTCTGAGGAACCACCCGACTGTTTTCCAGAGTGGTTGCACCATCTTGCAATCCCACCAACAGTGGAGGAGTGTTCCTCTTTCTCCACATATTCACCAGCTTCTGCTGTCACCTGAGTTTTTGATCTTAGCCATTCTGACTGGTGTGAGGTGGAATCTCAGGATTGTTTTGATTTGCATTTCCCTAATGATTAAGGATGTTGAACATTTCTTTAGGTGCTTCTCAGCCATTCTAGTTTTCTCAGTTGAGAATTCTTTGTATAGCTCTATACCCCATTTGTTGTCTGGTGTCCAGCTTCTTGAGTTCTTCCTATATATTGGATATTAGCCCTCTATCGGATGTAGTATTGGTAAAGATCTTTTCCCAATCTGTTGGTTGCTGTTTTGTCTTATTGAGAGTGTCCTTTGCCTTACAGAAATTTTGCAGTTTTATGAAGTCCCATTTGTCAATTCTTGATATTAGAGCATAAGCCATTGGTGTTCTGTTCAGGAACTTTTCCCCTGTGCCCAAGTATTCAAAGGTCTTCCCCACCTTCTCTTCTATTAATTTCAGTGTATCTGGTTTTATGTGGAGGTCCTTTATTCACTTGGACTTGAGCTTTGTACAAGGAGCTAAGAATGGATTGATTTGCATTCTTCTATATGTTGTCCTCCCATTGAACCTGCACCATTTGTTGAAAATGCTGTCCTTTTTACACTGGATAGTTTTAGTTCCTTTGTCAAAGATCAAGTGACCATAGGTGTGTGGGTTCATTTCTGGATCTTCAATTCTATTCCATTGATCTTCCTGCCTGTCTCTGTACTCATACCATGCAGTTTTTATCACTGTTACTTGGGAGTACAGCTTGAAGTCAGGGATGGTGATTCCTGCAGAAGTTCTTTTATTGTTGATAATAGTTTTTGCTATCCTGGGTTTTTTGTTATTCCAAATGAATTTGAGAATTTCTTTTCTAACTCTGTGAAGAATTGAGTTGGGATTTTGATGAGGATTGCACTGAATCTGTAGATTGCTTTTGGCAAGATGGCCATGTTTACTATATTAATCCTCCCAATCCATGAGCATGGGAGATTGTTCCATCTTATAAGATCTTATTCAATTTCTTTCTTCAGAGACTTGAAGTTCTTGTCATACAGATCTTTCACTTGCTTGGTTAGATTCACATCTAGATATTTTATATTATTTGTGACAATTGTGAAGGGTGTCATTTCCATAATTTCTTTTTCAGCTTGTTTATCTTTCACATAGAGGAAGGCTACTGATTTGTTTGAATTGACTTTATAACCAGGCACTTTGCTGAAGTTGTTTATCAGGTTTAGGAGTCCTCTGGCTGAGGCTTTGGAGTCACTTAAGTGTATTATCATATCATCTGTAAATAGTGATTTTTTAACTTCTTCCTTTCCTATTTCTATCCTTTTGACTTCTTTCTGTTGTCTAATTGCTCTGGCTAGAACTTCCAGTACTATATTGAATAGATAGGAAGAAATTGGGCGCCTTGTCTAGTCCCTGATCTTAATGGTATTGCTTCAAGTTTCTGTCCATTTAGTTTGATGTTGGCTACTGGTTTGCTGTATTTTGCTTTTACTATGTTTAGGTATTGACCTTGAATTCCTGATCTTTCCAAGACTTTTACCATGAAGGGTTGTTGAATTTTTTTCAAATGCTTTCTCAGCATCTAGTGAGATGATCATGTGGTTTTTTTTCTTTGAGTTTGTTTATATAGTGGATTACATTGATGGACTTCTGAATATTGAGCCATCCCTGCATTTCTGGGATAAAGCCTACTTGAATCATGATGGATGATTGTTTTGTTGTGATCTTGGATTCGGATTGTTAGAATTTTATTGAGTATTTTTGCATTGGTGTTCATAAGGGAGTTTGGTCTGAAGTTCTCTTTCTTTGTTGGGTCTTTGTGAGGTTTAGGTATGAGTGTGATTGTAGCTTCAAGAACGAATTGGGTAGTGTTCCTTCCTTTTCTATTTTGAGGAATAGTTTGAAGAGAATTGGTATTAGGTCTTCCTTGAAGGTCTGATAGAATTCTGCTCTAAAACCATCTGGTTCTGGACTTTTTTTTGGTGGGATACTTTTAATAACTGGTGCTATTTCTTTAGGGTTTATGGGACTGTTTAGATGGTTTGTTTTCTCCACATTTAACTTTGGTACCTGGTATCTGTCTAGGAAATTGTAAAATTTCACCCATATTTTCCAGTTTTGGTGAATATAAGCCTTTGTAGTAGAATCTGATAAGTTTTTTGAATTTCCTCAGTTTCTGTTGTTACATCTCTCTTTTCAGTTCTGATTTTATTAATTTGGATACTGTCTCTGTGCTCTCTGGTTAGCCTCGCTAAGGATTTATCTATCTTGTTGATTTTTTCAAAGAACCTGCTCCTGGTTTTGTTGATATTTTGTATAGTTCTTTCTATTTCTACTTTGTTGATTTCAGCCCAGAGTTTGATTATTTCCTGACATCTACTCCTCTTGGGTATATTTGCTTCTTTTTGTTCTAGAGCTTTCAGTTGTGCTGTCAAGTTGTTAGTGTATGCTCTCTCCAATTTCTTTTTGTAGGCACTTAGAGCTACGTGTTTTCCTCTTAGCAATGCTTTCATGGAGTCCCACAAGAGGGTATGATGTGCCCTCATTTTCAATAAATTCTAAAAAGTCTTTAATTTCTTTCTTTATTTCTTCCTTGACCAAGTCATCATTGAGTAGAGTGTTTTTCAGTTTCCAAGTGCATGTAGGTTTTTCATTGGTTTTGTCATTATTAAAGACCAGCCTTAGTCTGTGGTGATCTCATAGGATGCAAGAGATTATTTCAATATTTTTGTATTTGTAGAGGCTTGTTTTGTGACCAATTATGTGATCTGTTTTGGAGAAGGTACCATGTGGTGTTGAGAAAAAGGTATATTCTTTTGTTTTAAGATGAAATGTTCTGTAGATATCTTTTAAATCTATTTGGTTCATAACTTCTCTTAATTTCAATGTGTCTCTGTTTTGTTTCTGTTTCCATGATCTGTCCATTGCAGACAGCAGGGTGTTAAAATCCCCCACTATTATTGTGTGAGGAGCAATGTGTCTTTTGAGCTTAATAAAGTTTCTTTTATGTATGTCGGTGCCCTTGTATTTGGAGCATAGATGTTCAGAATTGACAGTTGATCATGGTAAATTTTTCCTTTGATGAGTATGAAGTGTTCTTCTTTATCTTTTTGATTTCCTTTGGTTGAAAGTTGATTTTTTTATTTGATATTAGAATGGCTACTCCATCTTCTTTCTTGGGACCATTTGCTTGGAAAACTCTTTTCCAGCCCTTTACTCTGAGATAGTGTCTGTCTTTGTCACTGCGGTAGGTTTCCTGTATGCAGCAAAATTCTGGGTCCTGTTTATATATCCAGTCTGATAGTCTACATCTTTTTATTGGAGAATTGAGTCCATTGATGTTAAGAGATATTAAGAAAAAATGATTGTGGCTTCCTGTTATTTCTGTTATTAGACGTGGAATTATGTTTGTGTAGCTATCTTCTTTTGGGGTTGTTGTAAGATTACGTCCATGCTTTTTCTAGGTTGTAGCTTCCTTCCTTGTGTTGGCGTTTTCAGTCAATTATCCTTTAAAGTGCTGGGTTTGTGGGAAGATATTGTGCAAATTTGGTTTTGTCATGGAGTATCTTGGTTTCTCCATCTATAGTGATTGAGAGTTTTGCTGGGTATAGTAGTCTGGGTTGGCATTTGTGTTCTCTTAGGGCCTGTATGATGTAAATCCAGGATCTTCTGACTTTTATAGTCTCTGGTGAGAAGTCTGGTGTAATTCTTATAGGTCTGCCTTTATATGTTACTTGACCTTTTTCCCTTACTACTTTTAGTATTTTTTCTTTGTTTTGTGCATTTGATGTTTTGATTATTATGTAATGGGAGTTATTTCTTTTCTGGTCTAGTCTGTTTGGCATTCTGTAGGCTTCTTGTATGTTCATGGGCATTTCTTTCTTTAGGTTAGGGAAGTTTTCCTCTATAATTTTGTTGAAGATATTTACTGTCCCTTTAAGTTGGGAATCTTCACTTTCATGTATACCTATTATCCTTAGGTTTGGTTTTTTCATTGTGTACTGAATTTCCTGGATATTTTGGATTAGGAGCTTTTTGCATATTGCATTTTCTTTGATAGTTGTGTCAATGTTTTCCATGGTATCTTCTGCACATGAGATTCTCTCTTCTATCTCTGATATTCTGTTGGTGATGCCTGCATCTATGACTCCTGATCTCTTTCCTATACCCTTTTTGATTTCTGTATTGTTTCTACTTCCATTTTATGTCCTGGATGGTTTTGTTTAACTCCTTCATTGAGTTTTCTTGCAATTTTTTAAGGGATTTTTGTGTTTCTTCTTTAAGGGCTTCTACCTGTTTACCTGTGTTCTCCTGTCCTTCCTTAAGGGAGCTACTTATGTCCTTCTTAAAATCCTCTATCATCATCATGAGAAGTGATTTTAAATCTGAATCCTGCTTTTCTGGTATGATGGGTTGTCCAGGGCTTACTATGGTGGAAGAACTGGGTTCTGATGATGCCAAGTAACTTTGGTTTCTTTTGCTTATATTCTTGTGCTTGCCTTTCACCATCTGGTTAACTCTAGTGTTACCTGTACACACTGTTTCTGACTGAAGTTTGTCTTTCCAGTTATCTTGCTTGTGTCAGAACCTCTTGGAGTCCAGATGTGTCTGTGATCTTGTGATTCTAAGCTCCTGGGTGGAAGAACTGCTGGGACTCAGGCTGCCTCTGGGATCCTAAAATTCTGCTGCTGTGAGTGCAGTGGTTCTTCTAGGATTGCTTAGGATGTGGTGTCTCCACAAGAGCAAACCAGCTAGGTGTCCATTGCTCTGAGTGCAGTGACTCCTCTAGGGTGTGTCAGGATATAGTGTCTCCACAGGAGCAGACCAGCTAGGTGTCTGCCCAGCCGAGAGCACCAGGCAGGGGTGGAAGGGAAGTGGTATCCTAGAGGGGCAGGGTTTGGGTTATTGATTGGTCTTGAGCGCCTCTGTCTCCCAGTTGTCACTGTGGGGTATAGGAAACTGGAGTGGGTTCTTACTGCTGCTCTGAGTGTAGTGCTCCTCTAGGATGGCTCAGGCTACAGTGTCTCCACAGGAGCAGACCAGCTAGGTGTCTGCCCCAGCCAACAGGTGATTGTCATTCAAATAAATGAGTAAGTACAAGTGGCAGAAGATTAAAAATAATGATTCTGGCATTATGTAATGTCTTTGCTGTGTAAAACTATCTGCCTAAGCTGTCAGGTTTGCAATCTCTCATGTCTGTTTAAATAAACTCCACTTGGAACAGTGTCTGCATTTGATGACTGCACATAGGTTGGATCCCCAGGTGGGGCTGTTTTCAGACAGTCCCTCCTCCAGTGTCCACTCCACACTTTGTCTCCCATGAGCATTTTGTTACTCCTTCTAAGAAGGAGCAGAGCACCCACATTTTGATCTTCCTTTTTCTTGATCTCCTTATGGTCTGCAAGTTATATCTTAGGTATTGTGAGCTTTTGGGTTAATATCAACTTATCAGTGAGTGCATACAATGGGTGTTCTTTGTGATTTGATTACCTCACTCAGGATGATATTTTCCAATTCCATTCATTTGCCTAAAAATTTCATGAATTCATTGTTTTAAATAGCTCAGTAGTACTCCATTGTGTAAATGTACCACATTTTCTGTATCCATTACTCTGTTGAAAGACATCTGGGTTCTTTCCAGGTTATGTGTTTACCTGTGTTCTCCTGTTATCTGTTAAATCCATTTGGTTCATAACTTCTGTTAGTTTCACTGTGTCTCTGTTTAGTTTCTGTTTTCATGATCTGTCCATTGCTGAGAGTGCAGTGTTGAAGTCTCCCACTGTTCTTGTGTGTAGTGCAATGTGTGCTTTGCTCTTTAGTAAGGTTTCTTTTAGGAAAGTGGGTGTCCTTGCATTTGGAGCGCAGATATTCAAAATTGAGAGTTCATCTTGGATGACTTTTCCTTTCATGAGTATGAAGTGTCCTTCCTTATCTTTTTTGATTACTTTTGGTTGAAAGTCGATTTTATTTGATATTAGAATGGCTACTCCAGCTTGTTTCTTAGGACCATTTGCTTGAAAAATTGTTTTCCAGCCTTTTATTCTGAGGCAGTGTCTGTCTTATCCCTAAGGTATGTTTCCTTTATGCAGTAAAATGCTGGATCCTTTTTATATATCTGGTCCGTTAATCTATGTCTTTTTATTTGGGAATTGAGTCCATTAAGATATTGAGGGAATGTGATTGTTGCTTCCTGTTATTTTTGTTATTAGAGGTGGAATTATGTTAGCATGGCTATCTTCTTTTGGATTTGTTGGAAGATTACTTTCTTGCTCTTTCTAGTGTATAATTTTCCTCCTCGTTGTGGAGTTTTCCCTCTATTATCCTTTTTAATGCTGGATTTGTGGAAAGATATTTTGTAAATTTGGTTTGTCATGGAATATCTTTGTTTCTCCATCTATGGTAATTGAGAGTCTTTCTGGGTATAGTAGCATGGGCTGGCATTTTTGTTCCCTTAAAGTCTGTATGATATCTGTCCAGGATCTTCTGGCTTTTATAGTCTCTGGTGAGAAGTCTGGTGTAATTCTTTTTGTTTTTGTTTTTTTCAGGTAGGCTAATGGTTTTTTTATTAAGTTTACATGTTCCCTGATTCACAATATGTTTCTTTTCTTTTTTTTTAATTGGGAATTCTATTTACATTTCAGATCTCCTTACCCCATTTCCCCCCCTTCCTCCCAGGAACTCACTATCCCTTCCCCCCTCCTCCTGTGTCCACGTTGGTGTACCCCGACCCACCCTCCCTCGTACCTCACCTCCCCACCCTCGAATATCCCCCCCCTCCGCACATGATGCCCAGCCTTCATGGGACCAAGGATCACTTCTCCCACTAATATATAGCTCCCTTGCATATATAGCTGGAGCCATGGGTCCCTCCCTAAGCGCTCCCAGGCTGGTGTTTTAGACCCTGGGGGCTCTGGTTGATTGGCATTGTTGCTTTCCTCATGGTTTCACAAATCCTTTCAACTCCTTCAGCCTTCACTCTATCTTCTCCATTGGGAACCCCATGATCAGTTTGATGGTTAGCTGTGAGCATCTGCCTCTGAGTATGTCAGACTCTTCCAGACTTCTAAGGAGACAGCTATATCAGGCTCCTGTCAGCATGTACATCTTGATATCCACATCAACCTCTACCTTTGGTGAGTGCACCTGGGATGGATATCCAGGTGGAATGGTCTGTAGACGGCCCCTTCTTCAGTTTCTGTCCTACACTGTGTCTCCATATTTGCTTCCTTGAGTATTTTGTTACTCCTTCTAAGAAGGACCAAGCACCCCACTTGGTCTTCCTTCTTCATGAGCTTTATGTGGTCTGTGAGTTGAATCTTGGATGTTTCAAGCTTCTGGGCTAAAATCCAATAATCAGTGAGTGAATACTATGTATGTTCTTTTGTGATTGGGTTACTTCACTCAGGATGATATTTTCTAGTTCCATACATTTACAAAAGAATTTATCAAATTCATTGTTTTTAATAGCTGAGTAATATTCCATTGTATAAATGTACCACATTTTTTGGTATCCATTCCTCTGTTGAATGGCATCTGGGTTCTTTCCGGTTTCTGGCTATTATAAATAAAGCTGCTATGAACATAGTGGAGCATATTTCCTTGTTATGTGTTAGAGCATCTTCTGGGTATATATGCCCAGGAGTGGTATAGCTGGGTCCTCAGGTAGTGATATGTCCAATTTTCTGAGGAACCGCCAGACTGTTTTCAATAGTGGTTGCACCATCTTGCAATCCCACCAAAAATGGAGGAGTGTTCCTCTTTCTCCACATCCTTGCCAGCATCTGCTATCACCTGAGTTTTTGATTTTAGCCATTCTGACTGGTGTGAGGTGGAATCTCAGGGTTATTTTGATTTGCATTTCCTTGATGACCAAGGATACTGAACATTTCTTTAGGTGCTTCTCGGCCATTCTAGTTTCCTCAGTTGAGAATTCTTTGTTTAGCTCTATATCCCAGTTTTAATAGGGTTATTTGGTTGTCTGGAGTCTAATTTCTTGAGTTCTTGGTATATATTGGATATTAGTCCTCTATCGGATGTGGGATTGATAAAGATCTTTTCCCAATCTGTTGGTTGCCGTTTTGTCCTATTGACAGTGTCCTTTACCTTACAGAAACTTTGCAATTTTATGAAGTCCCATTTGTCAATTCTTGATCTTAGAGCATAGGCCATTGGTGGTCTGTTCAGGAACTTTTTCTTTGTGCCTAGGTATTCGAGGGTCTTCCCCACCTTCTCTTCTATTAGTTTCAGTGTATCTGGTTTTATGTGAAGGTCCTTTATCCACTTGGACTTGAGTTTTGTACAAGGAGATAAGAATGGATCGATTTGCATTCTTCTGCATGCTGTCCTCCAGTTGAACCAGCACCATTTGTTGAAAATGCTGTCCTTTTTCCACTGGACAATTTTAGATCCTTTGTCAAAGATTAAATGACCATAGTTGTGTGAGTTCATTTCTGAGTCTTCAACTCTATTCCACTTATCTTTCTTTCTGTCTCTGTACCAATACCAGGCCGTTTTTATCACTATTGCCCTGTAGTACAGCTTGAGGTCAGGGATGGTGATTCCTCCAGAATTCTTTTATTGTTGAGAATGATTTCCCTATCCTGGGTTTTTTGTTATTCCAAATAAATTTGAGAATTTCTCTTTCTAGTTCTGTAAAGAATTGAGTTGGTATTTTAATGATCCCCATTGAATCTGTAGATTGCTTTTGGCAAGATGGCCATTTTTACTATATTAATCCTGCCAATCCATGAGCATGGGAGATCTTTCCATCTTCTGAGATCTCCTTTGATTTCTTTCTTCAGGGGCTTGAAGTTATTGTCATACAGGTCTTTTACTTGCTTGGTTAGATTCACACCAAGGTATTTTATACTATTTGTGACTATTGTGAATGGTGTCATTTCCATAATTTCTTTCTCAGCCAGTTTATCCTTTGTGTAGAGGAATGCTACTGATTTGTTCGAGTTGATTTTATAACCTGCTACCTTGCTGAAGTTGTTTATCAGGTTTAGGAGTTCTCTGGTGGAGTTTTTGGGGTCACTCAAGTATAGTGATAATTTGACTTCTTCCTTTCCTATTTGTATTCCTTTGACTTCTTTTTGTTGTCTAATTGCTCTGGCTAGGACTTCCAGTACTATATTGAGTAGGTAGGGAGAGAGTGGGCAGCCTTGTCTAGTCCCTGATCTTAATGGGATTGCTTCAAGTTTCTGTCCATTTAGTTTGATGTTGGCTACTGGTTTGCTGTATATTGCTTTTACTATTTTTATGTATGGGCCTTGAATTCCTGAACTTTCCAAGACTTTTACCATGAAGGGATGTTGAATTTTGTCAAATGTTTTCTCAGCATCTAGTGAGATGATCATGTGGTTTTTTTTCTTTGAGTTTGTTTATATAGTGGATTACATTGATGGATTTCGGAATATTGAACCGTCCCTGCATTCCTGGGATAAAGCCCACTTGATCATGATGGATGATTGTTTTGATGTGTTCTTGGATTTGGATTGTTAGAATATTATTGAGCATTTTTGCATCAATATTCATAAGAGAGATTGGTCTGAAGCTCTCTTTCTTTGTTGGGTCTTTGTGAGGTTTAGGTATGAGTGTGATTGTAGCTTCATAGTACAAATTGGGTAGTGTTCTTTCTGTTTCTATTTTGTGGAATAGTTTGAAGAGAATTGGTATTAGGTCTTCCTTGAAGGTCTGATAGAATTCTCCACTAAAGCCATCTGGTCCTGGGCTTTTCTTGGTGGGGAAACTTTTAATAACTTCTGCTATTTCTTTAGGCTTTATGGGACTGTTTAGATGGTTTATTTTCTCCTCATTTAACATTGGTACCTGGTATCTGTCTAGAAAATTGTCCATTTCATCCAGATTTTCCAGTTTTGTTGAGCATAGACCTTTGTAGTAGGATCTGATGATATTTTGAATTTCCTCGGTTTCTGTTGTTTTGTCTCCCTTTTCAGATCTGATTTTATTAATTTGGATACTGTCTCTATGCCCTCTGGTTAATCTGGCTAAGGCTTTATCTATCTTGTTGATTTTCTCAAAGAACCAACTCCTGGTTTTGTTGATTTTTTGTATAGTTTTTTCTGTTTCTACTCAGTTGATTTCAGCCTTGGGTTTGATTATTTCCTGATGCCTACTCCTCTTGGGTGTATTTGCTTCTTTTTGTTCTAGAACTTTCAGGTGTGCTGTCAAGTTTTAATGTGTGCTCTCTCCAATTTCTTTTTGTAGGCACTTAGAGCTATGAGTTTTCCTCTTAGCACTGCTTTCCTGGAGTCTCACAAGTTCTGGTATGATGTTTCCTCATTTTCGTTAAATTCTAGAAAGTCTTTAATTTCTTGCTGTATTTCATTATCGAGTAGAGCATTGTTCAGTTTCCACATACATGTGGGTTTTCCCTTGGTTTTGTCATTATTGAAGACCAGCCTTAGTCCGTGGTGATCTGATAGGATGCAAGGGATTATTTTAATCTTTTTGTATCTGTTGAGGACTGTTTTGTGACCAATTATATGTTCTATTTTGGAGACGGGTACCATGAGGTGCTGAGAAAAAGTTATATTCTTTTGCTTTAGGATGAAATGTTCTATAGATATCTGTTAAATCCATTTGGTTCATAGCTTCTGTTAATTTCAATGTGTCTTTGTTTAGTTTCTGTTTCCACGATCTGTCCATTGGAGAGAGCGGGGTGTTAAAATCCCCCACTATTATAGTGTGAGGAGCAATGTATGCTTTGAGCTTTAGTAAAGTTTCTTTTATGTATGTGGGTGTCCTTACATTTGGAGAGTAGATGTTCAGAATTTAGAGTTCTTCTTGGTAGGTTTTTCCTTTAATGAGAAGGAAGTGTCCTTCCTTATCTTTCTTGATTACTTTTGGTTGAAAGTCTATTTTATTTGATATTAGAATGGCTACTCCAGCTTGTTTCTCAGGACCTTTTGCTTGGAAAATTGATTTCCAGCCTTTTACTCTGAGGTAATGTCTGTCTTTGTCACTAAGGTGCGTTTTTGTATGCATCAAAATTCTGGGTCCTGTTTATGTATCCAGTCTGATAGTCTACGTCTTTTTACTGGAGAATTGAGTCCATTGATATTGAGGGATATTAAGGAAATATGATTGTTGTTTCCTATTGTTTTTGTGATTAGAGTTGGAATTATGTTTGTGTAGTTATCTTTGTTTGGGGTTGTTGTAAGATTACGTCCATGCTTTTTCTAGGTTGCAGGTTCCTTCCTTGTGTTGGCGTTTTCAGTCAATTATCCTTTGAAGTGCTGGGTTTGTGGGAAGATATTGTGCAAATTTGGTTTTGTCATGGAGTATCTTGGTTTCTCCATCTATAGTGATTGAGAGTTTTGCTGAGTATAACAGTCTGGGCTGGCATTTGTGTTCCCTTAGGGTCTGTATTATATCAGACCAGGATCTTCTGGCTTTTACAGTCTCTGGTGAAAAGTCTGGTGTAATTCTTATAGGTCTGCATTTATATGTTACTTGACCTTTTTCCCTTACTACTTTTAGTATTTTTTCTTTGTTTTGTGCATTTGGTGTTTTGATTATTATGTGACAGGAGGTATTTCTGTTGTATCTGTTGGTGATGCTTGTGTCTATGAGTCCTGATCTCTTTCCTACGTTTTCTATCTCCAGAATAGTCTCCCGTTGAGATTTCTTTATTGTTTCTATTTCCATTTTTAGATCCTAGACGGTTTTGTTCAATTCCTTCATCTGTTTGGTTGTGTTTTCTTGCAATTCTTTAAAGGATTTTTGTGTTTCCTCTTTAAGGGCTTCTACATGTTTATCTGTGTTCTCCTGTATTTCTTTGAGGGAGTTACTTATGTCCTTCTTAAAATCCTCTATCATCATCATGAGAAGTGATTTTAATTCTGAATCCTGTTTTTCCTGTGTGATGGGGTATCCAGGCCTTGCTATGGTGGGAGAACTGAGTTCTGATGATGTCAGGTATCTTTGGTTTCTGTAGCTTGTGTTCTTGTGCTTGCCTTTCGCTATCTGGTTTACTCTAGTGTTACCTGTGCTCACTGTGTCTGACTGGAGTCTGTCTTTCCAGTTATCTTGCTTGTGTCAGATCTCCTCGGATTCCAGATGTCTCTGTGTTCTTGTGATCCTAAGATCCCTCTGCTCTGGATGCAGTATGTCTTCTAGGATGTCTCAGGATCAGATGTTTCCACAGGAGCAGACCAGCTAAGGGTCTGCCCCAGGCAGAAGAACCAGGCTCCTCTGCTCTAGATGCAGTAGGTCCTCTCAGTTGTCTCAGGATTAGGTGTTTCTACCAGAGCAGACCAGCTAAGGGTCGGCCCCAGGCAGAAGGACCAGGGTTTCTCTGCTCTGGATGTAGTAGGTCTCTCTAGGATGTCTCAGGATCCGGTGTTTCCACAGGAGCAGACCAGCTAAGGGTCTGTCTGAGGCAAAAGAACCAGGGTCCAGGTGGAAGGGAAGTGGTATTCTGGAGGGGCAGGCTTTGGGTGCCTGCTAGTTCCTTAAGCCCCACCTGGCTCCCGGTTGTAACTCTGGGGTGTGGGGTAGTGGGCAAGGTGTCTTACTCTCTACTCTGGGTGCAGTGGGTCCCTCAAGGATGTCTCAGGATCTGGTGTTTCCACATGAGCAGACCTGCTAAGGGTCTGCCCCAGGCAAAAGGCTGATGTAATTCTTATAGGTCGCCCTTTATATGTTACTTGACTTTTTTCCCTTACTGCTTTTAATATTCTTTATTTGTTTTGTGCATTTAGTGTTTTGGTTATTATGTGACGGGAGTTTTTTCTTTTCTGGTCTAGTCTATTTGACATTCTGTAGGCTTTATGTATGCTTATGGACATCTCTTTCTTTAGGTTAGGGAAGTTTTCTTTTATAATTTTGCTGAAGATATTTACTGTCCCTTTAAGTTGGGAATCTTCACTCTCATTTATACCTACTATCCTTAGATTTGGTCTTCTCATTGTGTCCTGGATTTCCTGGATGTTTTGGGTTAAGAAATGTTTGCACTTTGCATTTTCCAGCACTTCAAAGGATAACTGATAGAAAATTCCAACACAATGAAGGAAATTACAACCTAGAAAAAGCAAGAAAGTAATCTTCCAACAACCCCAAAAGAAGATAGCTACACAAACATGATTGACCTGTAATATCAAAAATAACATGAAGAAACAATCATTATTCCTTAATATCTTTTAAGATCAAGGGACTCAACTACCCAATAAAAAGATGTAGATTATCAGACTGGATACATACATACTGGATGCATACATACATACATACATACATACACACATACATACATACATACATACATACTGGATACATGCATAGTGGATATATAACCAGGACCCAGAATTTTGCTACATACAGGAAACGCACCTCAGTGACAAAGACAGATACTTCCTCAGAGTTAAAGGATAAAAAAACAATTTTCCAAGCAAATGGTCCCAAGAAACAAGCTGGAGTAGCCATTCTAATATCAAATAAAATTGACTTTCAAACAAAACTAATCAAAAAAGATAAGGAAGGACACTTCATACTTACCAAAGCAAAAATAAACCAAGACCAAGATGAACTCTCAATTCTGAACATATATGCTTCCAAAGGATGGACACCCATATTCACCAAAGAAACTTTAATGAAGCTCAAAGCACACACTGTACCTCACACAATAATAGTGGGGGATTTAAACACCATACGCTCAGCAATGGACAGATCATGGAAACAGAAACTAAAGAGAGACACAATGAAATTAACAGAAGTCATGAACCAAATGGATTTAACAGATATCTACAGAACATTTCACCCTAAAACAAAAGAATATACCTTTTTCTCAGCACTGCATGGTACCTTCTCCAAAATAGTCCATATAATTGGTCACAAAACATGCCTCAACAGATACAAAAAGATTGAAATAATACCTTACATCCTATCAGATCACCACGAACTAAGGGTGGTCATTAATAATGACAAAAGCAATGGAAAGCCCACATACATGTGGAAACTTAACAATGCTCTACTCAATGATAACTGGGTCAAGGAAGAAATAAAGAAAGAAAAAAAGACTTTTTAGAATTTAGTGAAAATGAGGAAACATCATACCAGAACTTGTGAGACTCCATGAAAGCAGTGCTAAGAGGAAAACTCATAGCTCTAAGTGCCTACAAAAAGAAACCGGAGAAAGCATACACTAACAACTTGACAGCACACCTGAAAGCTCTAGAACAAATAGCGGCAAATACACCCAAGAGGAGTAGACGTCAGGAAATAATCAAACTCAGGGATGAAATCAACCAAGTAGAAACAGAAAGAACTATAGAAAGAATCAACAAAGCCAGGAACTGGTTCTTTGAAAAAATCAACAAGACAGATAAACCCTTAGCCAGGCTAATTAAAGAGCACAGAGAGAGTATCCAAATTAATAAAATTAGAACTGAAAAGGGAGACATAAGAGCAGAAACTGAGGTAATTTAAAAAATCATCAGATCCTACTACAAAAGCCTATACTTAACAAAACTGGAAAATCGGGATGAAATGGACAACTTGTTGGGCCATGGAAGGGCTGCCATTCGCCTGTAAACCCTGAGATTTTAGGTGTGGCCACGCCCCCAAAAACCAGGCCCCAGACCCGCCCTCTCCATTTCACCTGTACCCTTAAGTCATGTAAGACATGGGTAAGGGGCATGCCTAAGAGCCTTACTCCTTGAGATTTGCGTATTAATGAGGCTGGGGGATGTAGGTAATTAAGTTTTCCCCTCCCTAAGTCCTCCCCTTGATACTCCCCAATATAAGGAAACCCCTCCTGGCTTTTGGGGGGGAGCACACCAGATTCACCATTCTCGTCAATAAAACTACTTCACGGAAACTCAATTCCCCGTGTCTGCGTGGGCCTACTTCTACTCAGCGACCACGTCGACCATGTGGGAACTACAGCATCGGGTGGGAAGTGCCCCTGAACCCAAGGCTCCACTTTGGGCCTGCTCCACCTCCGCTGCCTCATCAGATGTGGATGTGGCCGAATCCCAGGAGTGAGACCCAGCCCCAGTCTCGGGCCCCTCAGCCCCGCAGGAGGCTTTGGGGCCTCAGGCACCCACCCGCATTGTTTTGCTGAAATCAACCAAGTAGAAACAGAAAGAACTATAGAAAGAATCAACAAAGTCAGGAACTGGTTCTTTGAGAAAATCAACAAGATAGATAAACCTTTATCCAGACTAACTGTAAGGCACAGAGAGTATCCAAATTAATAAAATTAGAACTGAAAAGGGAGACATAACAACAGAAAATGAGGAAATTCAAAAAATCATTAGATCCTACTACAAAAGCCTATACTTAACAAAACTGGAATTCTGGATGAAATGGACAACTTTCTTGACAGATACGAGGTACCAAATCAGGAGCAAATAAACAATCTAAATAGTCCCATAATCCCGAAAGTAATAGCAGTAGTCATTAAAAGTCTCCCCACCAAAATAAAAAAAGCCCTGGACAAGATGGTTTTAGTACAGAATTCTATCAGATCTTCAAGGAAGACCCAATACAAGTTTTCTTCAAATTATTCCACATTATTCAAATTATTCAAAATATAACAGAAGGAACACTATCCAATTGATTCTATGAAGCCACAATCACTCTCATACCTAAACCTCACAAGACCCAACAAAGAAAGAGAACTTCAGATGAATCTCTCTTAAGAATATCAGTGCAAAAATTCTCAATAAAATTCTGGCAAACTGAATCCAAGAACACATTAAAATAGTCATCCATCATGATCAAGTAGGCTTTATCTCAGGAATACAGGATGGTTCAATATTTGGAAATCCATCAACGTAATCAACTATATAAACAAACTCAAAGGGGAAAAAAAAAACCACATGATCATCTCACTAGATGCTGAGGAAGAATTTGACAAAATTCAACATCCCTTCATGGTAAAAGTCTTGGAAAGATCAGGAATTCAAGGCCCATACATAAACATATTAAAAGAAATATATAGCAAGCCAGTAGCCATCACCAAACTAACTGGAGGGAAACTTGAAGCAATCCCACAAAAATCAGGGACTAGACAAGCCTGCCCACTCTTTCCTACTTATTCAATATAGAACTGGACATCTTAACCAGAGATTAGACAACAAAAGGAAGTCAAAGAGATACAAATAGGAAAGGAAGAAATCAAAATTTCACTATTTTCAGACACTTAAGTAACCCCAAAACATACACCAGAGAACTCCTAAACCTGATAAACAACTTCAGCAAAGTGGCTGGATATAAAATCAACTGAAACAAATCAGTAGCCTTCCTCTACTCAAAGGATAAACAGGCTGAGAAAGAAATTAGGGAAATGACACCTCTCACAATAGTCACAAATAATATAAAAAGTACTTTCGTGCGAATTTAAACAAGCAAGTGAAAGATCTGTATGACAAGAGCTTCAAGTCTCTGAAGAAAGAAATCAAAAAAGATCTCAGAAGATGGAAATATCTCCCATGCTCATAGATTGGCAGGATTAATATAGTAAAATGGCCATCTTGCCAAAAGCAATCTACAGATTCAATGCAATCACCATCAAAATTCCAAATCAATTCTTCATAGAGATAGAAAGAGCATTTTGCAAATTCTTTTGAAATAACAAAAACCAGGATAGTGAAAACTATTCTCAACAGTAAAAGAACTTCTGGGGGAATCACTGTCCCTGACCTCAAGCTGTACTACAGAGCAATAGTGATTAAAAACTGCATGGCATTGGTACAGAGACAGGTAGGATGATCTGAGATTCCACCTCATACCAGTCAGAATGGCTAAGATCAAACATTCAGGTGATAGTAGATGCTGGCTAGGTTGTGGAGAAAGAGGAAGACCAATGGAATTGAATTGAAGATCCAGAAATGAACCAACACCTATGGTCACTTGATCTTTGACAAGGAACCTAAAACCATTCAGTGGAAAAAGGACAGCATTTTCAACAAATGGTGCTGGTTCAACTGGAGGACAACATGTAGAAGAATGCAAATCGATCCATTCTTATCTCCTTGTACAAAGCTCAAGTCCAAGTGAATAAAGGATCTTCACGTAAAACCAGATACACTGAAACTAATAGAAGAGAAGGTGGGAAAGAACCTTGAATACTTGGGCACAGGGGAAAAGTTCCTGAACAGAACACCAGTGTCTTATGCTCTAAGATCAAGAATTGACAAATGGGACCTCATAAAATTGCAAAGTTTCTGTAAGGCAAAGGACATTGTCAATAGGACAAAACAGCAACCAACAGATTGGGAAAATATCTTTACCAATCCTACATCTGAAAGAGGGCTAATATTTAATATATACCAAGAACTCAAGAAATTAGACTCCAGGAAACCAAATAACCCTATTAAAATGGGGTACAGAGCTAAACAAAGAATTCTCAACTGAGGAAACTCAAATGGCCGAGAAGCACCAAAAGAAAGGTTTAGCATCCTTAGTCATCAGGGAAATGCAAATCAAAACAACCCTTATATTCCACCTCACACCAGTCAGAATGGCTAAATCAAAAAGTCAGGTGATTGTAGATACTGGTGAGGATGTGTAGAAAGAGGAACACTCCTCCATTGTTGGTGGGATTGCAATATGGTATAACCATTCTGGAAATCAGTATGGTGTTTATTCAGAAAATTGGACATAGCATTACCTGAGGACCCAGCTATATCACTTCTGGGCATGTATCCAGAAGATGCTCCAACATATATCAAGGACATATGCTTCACTATGTTCATAGCAGCCTCATTTATAATAGCCAGAAGCTAGAAAGAACCCAGATGTCCTTCAACAGAGGAATGGATACAAAAAATGTGGTAAATTTACACAATGGAATATTACTCAGCTATTAAAAACAATGAATTCAAGAAATTGTTAGGTAAATGGATGGAACTAGAAAATATCATCCTGAGTGAGGTAACTCAATCACAAAAGAGCACACATGGTATTCACTCACTGATAATTGGATATTAGCCAGAAGCTTGCAATACCCAAGATTCAACTCACAGACCACATAAAGCTCATGAAGAAGGAAGACCAAGTTGTGTGCTTGTTCTTCTTAGAAGGAGTAACAAAATACTCAAGGGAGCAAATAGGGAGACAAAGTGTGGACAGAAACTGAAGGAGGGGCTGTCTGGAGACCATCCACCTGGGTATCCATCCCATGTGCAGTCACCAAAGGTTAATGCTGATGTGGATGTCAGGAAGTGCATGCTGACAGGAGCCTGATATAGCTGTCTCCTTAGAGGTCTGCCAGAGTCTGACATATTCAAAGGCAGATGCTCACAAGTTAACCATTGAACTGATCATGAGGTTCCAATGGAGGAGTTAAGAGAGGAGCTGAAGGAGCTAAAGGTTTTTGGCCCCATGAGGAGAGCAACAATACCAACACCAGAGCCCCAGTGTCTAAACCATCCAGCCTGGAGCACATAGGGAGGGACCATGGCTCGTCTGTATATGTAGGGGAGGATGGCCTTTAGGGCATAGGTGGGAGAGTAGAAATCCTTGGTCCCATGAAGGCCAGATGCTGAGGTGGGAAATTTGAGGGGTGGGGGGGACAATCCTCATAGAAGCAGGAGGAGGGGATGAGAGGGTTCTTGGGGGGTTGTGAAATGGGTAAGAGGGATAACATCTAAAATGTAAATAAAATATCCAATAAAAATGTGTTTATATTCTACTCCACTGATGCTTAGAATTCTCATGAGAATTTAGAGAGCCAGTAAATATCCAATGAGGATCTAGGTAGAAATTCCAAAGTATCAATTTCCTTACCTGCTTATGGCTAAAGTTAATTTTGAGGGCTGCAATAGGGACACACAGAAGGTCCTGTCAAATACTCACTCCTTGTGACTTTTATTGAATTTGATTGGCACTAGGAGGTCTACCACACTGTCCTTCTTAAATGTTCTCACACTATGATTCTTTCAATTTTCTGGCACTTAGAACATGAGACAAAAAATCTACCTTATGAAGAATAGTCATTCCGTGAACTTCAATGAGCATGATAGACCCACTGTTCCATTTCAAAGGATATTATTTCCACCCTTTAGCTGTTCACACACCAGATATGAATTTACATAGTCATCATTGTTAAAAGTAGCCTACTCTACACAACCTCTCAATTACTGTCTCCTTACCCAGGAGTTCAGAGTTCAGGAGAATTGCTAGCCCTGTGATCTGTTACCATGAGTAATAAGTAGAAAACATCCAATGACTTTGATAGCTAAGAACTTTGGATGTTTCTTTTCACAACCATAGGCCAGATGTGGTAGCAAGGGAAGAAAACAGTTTCTGTCCTGCTTCCTCATTCATATGGGTCACTGTGGTTACCCATATTGTCCCCAATGTATACCTGCACCACAGATATAGGCAGCTTCATCCTCTGGCTGGATGTTGGAGATGCTTAAATATCGATCAGCCCCAGAGCTGGAGCCAGAGAAGCGTTCAGGGATCCCATCCCCCTTGCTGTGGCTTCCATCGCTTTAAGAAACATCAAATACTTAGGAGCCTTGTCTGATGTTGTTGTACCATCCAATGGTGTAGCTGCTGTGCTCAGACTCAAGGTGCAGGTGAGTTTGGCTGAGGCTCCCAGAGAGGCAACTGCAGAAGGCAACTGAGTCAGACAGTTGGGAGAAAGACCCTGAAAATAGAGAAACTTGTTATGTATGTCTGAGATGAGAGGACAGGGAAGAATATATCTGTCTGTCAGATGGTTTCCTCAACTGGGGATCAGGGTGCAGGTGACTCTCCTGACCTGTACAATGAAGGAGGAGGAAGAAGAGAGGAGTCCAGGCCATGGTGTAAACACCAGTGAGCATTACTGAGACAGATGTGATGTAGGTCTCTCTTATCCTTCTCAGAGATGTGACATGGTCATTCATGCAAACTTTTCTTGGTAACCAAATCTCTAGTTGTGGCATCAAAAATCTGCATGTCATTTCCTGCCTAAGGCTGCTCAAGCATCTACAGTGGCAACAGCTGCTGGGCCTGTTGAATCCCAAGAGAGATATCTGTGTTCTTAGCTCATGTTTTTCAGTGCCACCTATAGATCCTCCTTTGATCAGTTTCAGTTCTAACATGTCTGTGTCAATGTGACTTTCCCCAAGGCTTTGACCACCACTTTCTTATTAAGGTCAGAAGGACTTGCCTTCTCTGGGGCTGACTTTTACATCATCAGTTTTGTTTGATTGATCCTTTGCAGTAGGAACAGTATGTAGACTTTAATATTTAAGGAACTTTTTATCCTAGGGCTTTGCTCAAATACACTAAGGATATAGAATGTTCCTTCATGATCCCATTTTCAAAATGATCAAGGAGCTAGTTCTTGTCCTATCTTTTTACTTGGTTTCTTATCAGATTGACTCATAGAACTTATAATAGGTGACTATTAGTGCCTGGAGGGTACATATTATACTGACAGATTCCCTTGATACATTAGAAATGAAAATTCTTATAACATCAAAAGGCAAAACAAAACAAGTTAAAAACATGTAATAACTGGATTGAAAAAAAAATGCATTGGTCTGTAATTGAATTATAGGATCAATTGTGTGATGCTTTCAAAGGAAACTCATGGAAACCTGCTTACTACTTATTTAATCTAAAAATGTTATATTTAACTGGCAGTGTTGTAGGGGGAAGATGTCAAAAAAGGGGATAGTCTTAATTTTGAGGTAAAAATTATTGAATCAAAAGAATCATTCACTGGCTCATTTGGACAACAGAAAGAAGGTTATCAGGACCAGGTGAGATATACTAAAACATGCTTGACCTTTTACATGTTTAAAGAATTTTTCGACATGGATTTGTTTGTTAAACTTTATCCTCCAGGCTTCTTTGGAGATATTACTAGAAGAGGACATGGAAGATTATAAGAGCTGGGTGATAGTGAACTACAAGGAAACAGAATCTTCCAGAACAAGAGAACACATATGAACTCACAGCTATTGTGACAGCAAGCACAATAACTGTATAGGTTTTGACTAGATACAGCTCAGGACAGAGAAAAAGTTGGCAAAATATCACACCTTAGCAATCAATTTATTTGTAATAGATAACTTCTGATTTCTAGCAGAGTTATACTACCTATATCAATCAACCAGATACCAAGGCAGGCCTCATGCCCAGCTACAGTTAGCCAACCCAGAAGAGACTCCAATTTGTGTGTGTGTTTTCTGATTTTTTTTACTTTCTCTGACTTTATTTCATTTTTCTGTTTTGTTCTGTTTGAGAGAAAGATAGAACATGAAGTTGGCTTAGTAGGGAGGTGGTTAGATCTCTGTGAAGTTGGGGAAAAAAGAATTTGATCAAAATATATTGTATGAAAAAACCTTAAAGTTATTAAAACTCAAGACAAGTTGCTAATTGATAAAAACAATAGAATGAAAGAGAAGGAGAGAGAGCTGGGGCAGGGTGTGTGTGTGAGAAACTGGATTAAATTTCTGTTGTTACTGATAGAATCTGTACATGAACCTTTATATTTCAGATTTTTTGGCTAGCTCTGTAGCTCAGAATATAAGTTCCTCTGATGTCAAGATTGAGAATATAAGTTGATTTCAGGAACATACATAGTAGAACTAAAGAGCCAAATTACACAGTTAGTTCTCTAATTACCACACTCACACTGTGACTAATAGACACACACAAACACATAATTCACAAACTATCTCAAAAACTGTCTTGCACACAGATATATACTCCTCTCTCTCTCTCTCTCTCTCTCTCTTTCTCTCTCTTTCTCTCTCTATTCACACACACACACACACACACACACACACACACACACACACACACCAAGATACTGACAAGGTACAGTCTTAATGTGAGGAGGGTGCTGAGAAAGAAGGAATTGGAACAGTGCTGGTTTAGTAATGACTCGGATCAGTAGTGGATGCAAGCTCTCAGTTTAGATACTCTCTCTGTTCCCTGAGATTCTCATCAATACTCCTTTTTCTCCTTTCTGATGAGTCTTTTATTTTTTAAAATTACATTCTCAAGGCTTTGATCATTGTTTATAATTTTTAAAAAATTCTTAAATTTGTATAAATTCTGAGTCCTACATTAATAGTCCAACTCCTGCATTCTTAGACCAAAAACTAAGCACAGAGCAAAAAGCACATTTCCTTATCAGTTTTACACAGCCTGTTTTTCATGGGTAGCTAGGCATAGCTTTTGGTTTCCTGATACAGCAGAGAGCAATCTTTAGTAACTATTTTCATGTAAAACCAGAAAGATGTCAGACTATTAATAATAAAATAATTCCTAACAAAAAGTTTTAAAATTTATATAAGTAAACCAGTTAGCTCTTTCTAATATCTCTCCAAGCATTATAATCTTCAACTCTTCAAGTAGCTAGGAAAAGAAAGTACTGACTTTTTATATGTGTATATATCTGTTAATTCTTTAATCTTTGTTTCCTAATATTAGCAATTCCATAGCCTCATGTAGTCTCTTTATAATAACATTTGTTTCTAAATCCTACATAAGTCTTTCTCTTATAACATAAACCAATCTATCACTCACTTGTATTTTACAGATTCCTTTTCATAGATTTTTATAGATTTTATCCCTGCCTTTTCTTCCTGAGACCACTTTAACCCTCTATTCTTGATGTCCCCAAGTTCATCCTAGCTAATTAATGCAGCAGTCATTAAACCAGAGGATACATGTACCTCTTCAAGGTTCTAAATTCAAGGCCAAGTCTAACAAAGGACCATGTAGGCTTTTATGACCTTTGTGGGTATTTTGTTTAGATTCCTTCCCTTTACCCTAAAGTCCTGTTCCTTATCTTCCACAGCCTCATGACCACCTCCATTCTTCATTCCTGAGACCCACATCTGTTTCATTTATTATGCATGATTACCTCCAAGTAATGGGGGGAGTATATTCCCCAAAAGATAGATTGAAAGTAAAGTATTAAAGGCAACAGATCAGCTTCAGCTCAACTGCAACCTTCAGCACACATGGAGATCATGGGGATCAGTGCCCTGTTGATGTTCCAGGGGCAGGAACTATGTCAGACCTCCCCTTATGCAGCCAAGCTGGACCAGTCACACACTACATACTCACACACTAACTCCCACTCTCTACACTCACACATATGCACATGAAATCATTAAATAAATAAATAAATAAATAAATAATAATAAATATTTTAGAACATTTGATTATTTTGGGAATGCCTCTCCTTTCTGCCAGCCTGTTATTTGATTTATTTTAGGCTCTTCTTTGGTATTGTTTGCATTTCCATACTGATACAAATTATTTGGGAAGTAAGGCCTTACACATGAAGAATGTTTGGTCCAATTTCTGACCCATACATACAGGGTCCATGCACCTTAGCTTTTATAATTATTTGTCTAACACAGGCTACAAACTGTTGTGGTTTGGGTTTGAGCTTTTGTGGCTCTTCTATTTATTCTGCTTCATACATCCATATACAATACAATGTACAACAAAAAACTTTTGGGATGCCCATTTTCTACAATATGTGTCAGGGTTAAATTTCTTAAGGTATCCCACTACAAGTGATAAGCAAGTCCCTCAGTGTTGTATAATTGTCAAAATATCTAAAAACTGAGGTTCTAATAGAATCTTAATATTTGCATGTTCACACATTCACAATCAACACCTTTGAAGAAAAAGAATCTTCTAAAAGCTGATTTCTGTGTCATTGCTTACATATTAGTGATATTGAAAGAGGAGTAATATATTTTTGATTTAAGACAGAGATTTTTTTAACTTTAACATTTAGTTTCAGTTATAAAGCTCAAATATAAACCCAAAATATCAGTGTCCTTGGGGACAAAATGGGAGTCAAGAAAGAAATGTGTACAAATTCAGAAATACTTTACAAATGACTGCTCAGGTTGTTAGTTCCCTGGGATGATAGTAATAACCATAAACAGTGTGAATTAACACAAGAAAGATGTGTTATCTCATATTGATGTAGACAGATTTTCAAAATTCACCAGATGAGCTAAGCACCCTCTTGAATGAAGTGGGCACAGTAAAGGAACTGAAATAACTCTCCTGTTTGAAAAGGAGAAAGTTTATTCCAAATGGCCAAGGTCGTCACTTTGGAAAGCATAGAGATACATAGGGGTACAGAAAAACATTTTTAAGAGAACAGGTTACTTGGGAAGAGGGAACCTGTGAGCTGGTCTGGATGGTTTACAAATGTATAACAGTCCTTGTCAGTGAATATTAATAAACACCATGACCATGAAAGAGGCATAGGGTGCTTTTGGCAGAGATAATGGGAATGATACCTTTTAGCAGTAATGGATTATTTTTGGACATCTTAGAGGAAATGCTGTCATTTGTTTAATCATCAGATTTTGTGAAAAAGAAGTTCTTGGGACCAGAAACCTATATACATCCTTCTTTACCCATGTTGTTTGGAAACAATCTTTAATGAACATTGGTGAGAAGTTGCAAAGCAGAGTATTTCCATCATTCTTTATATGTAAACTTTTTCTATCTCTCTGTGTTCTAATTGCCATCTGATGGAGGGATAGGGGACTTACTGTTTCAAAGGAGCCTCATCTGATTACAGGCATCTGCAATGATATGTAGAAGTTATAAATGAGACTACATTCTGTGTTACTCAGACTTATAATTTACACAACTTCATAAGGGAAAATATTTTTCACCCTGCAGAAAGCTCAAGTTCATACTCAGCAAAACTCCCAGCACCATAGATGATGAAACCAAGATATTCCATGACAAAATACAATTTAATCAATATCTTTTTACAAATCCAGACATACAAAGAATAATAGATGGAAAACCCTAACACAAGGAGGGAAACTACACCTAAGAAAAAGCAAATTAATATTCTTTCAACAAACTCAAAGAAGATAGCCACATGAACATAATTCCATGTCTAAGAACAAATATAAAAATAAGCAACTATCACTAGCCTTAATATCTCTTAACATAATGGACTCAATTCACCAATAAAAAGACACAGACTGATACATCTTGATACAAAACAGGACCCAGCATTTTGCTGCATACAGGAAATGAACCTCAGTGACAAAAACAGATAGTACTCAGAGGAAACGCTGAAAAAAATTCGAGGAAAATGGTCCCAAGAAACAAGTGGTGTGGCCATTTTAATTCAACCAAAAGCTATCAAAAAAGATGAAGAAGGACACTTCATACTCTTCTATGAGGATGCGTCCCCACCTACCCCTACACTCCTGCCTCCCCACCCTTGAATTCCCCCACACACAGCATCCAGCCTTCATGGGACCAAGGATCTCCTCTCCCACTGTACCTGACAGAACCATCCTCCCTTACATATACATCTGAACCCACTGGTCCCTCCCAGGCTGGTGGTTTAGACCCTGAGGGCTCTGGTTGGTTGGTATTGTTGCTCTCCTCATGGGGTCACAAACCCTTTCAGCTCCTTCAGTCATCACTCTAATTCCTCCATTGGGAACCCTTGATCAGTTCAATGGTTAGCTGTGAGCATCCTCCTCTGAATATCTCAAGCTCTGGCAGACCTCTAAGGACACAGCTATATCAGGCTCCTGTCAGCATGCACTTTCTGACGTCCACATCAGCTTCTACCTTTGGGACTGCACATGGGATGGATACCAAGGTGGAACAGTCTCCAGATGGCCCCTCCTTCAGTTTATGTCCCACACTTTGGCTCCATATTTATTCCCACGAGTATTTTGTTACTCCTTCTAAGAAGGACCGAAGCACCCCACTTGGTCTTCCATCTTCATGAGCTTTAAGTGGTCTGTGAGTTTAATCTTGGGTATTGAAAGCTTCTGGGCTAAAATCCAATAATCCGTGAGTAAATGCAATGTGTGTTCTTTTGTGCTTGAGTTACCTCACTCAGGATGATATTTTCTAGTTCCATCCATTTACCTAAGAATTTTTCGAATTCATTGTTTTTAATAGCTGAGTAATATTCCATTGTGTAAATGTACCACATATTTTTGTATCCATTCCTCTGTTGAAGGACATCTGGGTTCTTTCCAGCTTCTAGCATTATAAATAAAGCTGCTATGAACATAGTGGAGCATATGTCCTTGTTATATATTAGAGCATCTTCTGGGTATATGCCCAGGAGTGGTATAGCTGGGTCCTCAGGTAATGAAATGTCCAATTTTCTGAGGAACTGCCAGACTGATTTCCAGAGTGGTTGCACCATCTTGCAATCCCACCAACAGTGGAGGAGTGTTCCTCTTTCTCCACATCCTCACCAGCTTCTGCTGTCACCTGAGTTTTTGATCTTAGCCATTCTGACTGGTGTGAGGTGGAATCTCAGGTTGTTTTGATTTGCATTTCCCTGATGACTAAGGATGTTGAACGTTTCTTTAGGTGCTTCTCAGCCATTCTAGTTTCCTCAGTTTAGAATTCTTTGTTTATCTCTATACCCCATTTTTAATAGGGTTATTTGGTTGTCTGGAGTCTAGTTTCTTGAGTTCTTTGTATATATTGGATATAAGTCCTCTATTCAGATGTAGGATTGGTAAAGATATTTTCCCAATCTTTTTGTTGCCATTTTGTCCTATTGACAGTGTCCTTTGCCTTACAGAAATTTTGCAGTTTTATGAAGTCCCATTTGTCAATTCTTGATATTAGAGCATAAGGCATTGGTGTTCTGTTCAGGAACTTTTCCCCTGTGCCAAAGTATTCAAAGGTCTTCCCCACTTTCTCTTCTATTAATTTCAGTGTATCTAGTTTTATGTGAAGATCCTTTATCCACTTGGACTTGAGCTTTGTACAAGGAGATAAGAATGGATCGATTTGCATTCTTCTACATGTTGTCCTCCACTTGAACCAGCACCATTTGTTGAAAATGCTGTCCTTTTTCCACTGGGCAGTTTTAGTTCCTTTTTAAAAGATCAAGTCATCACAGGTGTGTGAGTTCATTTCTGGATATGAATTCTATTCCATTGATCTTCCTGCCTGTCTCTGTACCAATACCATGCAGTTTTTATCACTATTATTCGGCAGTACAGCTTGAAGTCAGGGATGGTGATTCCTCTAGACGTTCTTTTATTTTTGAGAATAGTTTTCACCATCCTGGTTTTTTTGTTATTCCAAATAAATTTGGGAATTTCTTTTCTAACTCTGTGAAGAATTGAGTTGGGATTTTGATGAGGATTGCATTGAATCTGTAGATGCTTTTGGCAAAATGGCCATTTTTACTAAATTAATCCTTCCAAACCATGAGCTTGGGAGTTTTTCCATCTTCTAATGTCTTCTTCGATTTCTTTCTTCAGAGACTTGAAGTTCTTGTCATATAGATCTTTCACTTGCTTGGTTAGATTCACATCTAGATATTTTATATTATTTGTGACAATTGTGAAGGGTGTAATTTCCCTAATTTCTTTTTCAGCCTGTTTATCTTTCACATAGAGGAATGCTACTGATTTGTTTGAGTTGATTTTATAACCAGCCACTTTGCTGAAGTTGTTTATCAGGTTTAGGAGTTCTCTGGCTGAGGCTTTGGGGTCACTTAAGTATATTATCTTATCATCTGCAAATAGTGATAGTTTGTCTTCTTCCTTTCCTATTTCTATCCCTTTGACTTCTTTTTGTTGTCTAATTGCTGTGGCTAGGACTTCCAGTACTATATTAATAGGTAGGGAGAGAGTGTTCAGCCTTGTCTACTTCCTGATCTTAAAGGGATTGCTTCAAGTTTCTCTCCAATTAGTTTGATGTTGGCTACTGGTTTGCTGTATATTTCTTTTACTATGTTTAGGTATGGCCTTGAATTCCTGTTCTTTCCAAGACTTTCACCAGGAAGGGATGTTGAATTTTGTCAAATGCTTTCTCAGCATCTAGTGAGATGATCATGTGGTTTTCTTCTTTGAGTTTGTTTATATAGTGGACTACATTGATGGATTTCTGAATATTGAGCCTTCTCTGCATTCCTGGGATACATCCTACTTGATCATGATGGATGATTGTTTCAATGTGTTCTTGGATTCAGTTTTCTAGAATTTTATTGAGTATTTTTGCATCGATGTTCATAAGGGAGAGTGGTCTGAAGTTCTCTTTCTTTGTTGGGTCTTTGAGAGCTTTAGGTATGAGTGTGATTGTAGCTTCAAGAATGAATTGGGTAGTGCTCCTTCCTTTTCTATTTTGTGGAATAGTTTGAAGAGAATTGATATTAGGTGTTCCTTGAAGGCCTGATAGAATTCTGCACTAAAACCATCTGGTCCTAGGCTTTTTTGTTTGGGAGACTTTTAATGACTGTTGCTATTTCTTTAGGGTTTATGGGACTGTTTAGACGGTTTATTTGCTCCTGAATTAACTTTGGTACCTGGTATCTGTCTAGGAAATTGTCCATTTTATCCAGATTTTCCAGTTTTGTTAAGTATAGGCTTTTGTAGTACGATCTGATGATTTTTTGAATTTCCTAAGTTTCTGTTGTTATGTCTCCCTTTTCAGTTCTGATTTTATTAATTTGGATACTCTCTAGGTGCCCTATGGTTAGCCTGGGTAAGGGTTTATCTATCTTGTTAATTTTCTCAAAGAACCAGCTCCTGGTTTTGTTCATATTTTGTATAATTCTTTCTGTTTCAAATTGGTTGAGTTTAGCCCTGAGTTTATTTCCTGACATCTATTCCTCTTGGGTGTATTTGCTTCTTTTTGTTCTAGATCTTTCAGGTATGCTGTCAAGTTGTTAGTGTTTCCTCTCTCCAGTTTCTTTTTGTAGGCACTTATAGCTATGAGTTTTCCTCTTAGCACTGCTTTCATTTAGTCCCACAAGTTTTGATATGATGTTTCCTCATTTCCATTGAATTCTAAAAAGTCTTTAATTTCTTTCTTGATTTCTTCCTTGACCAAGTCATCATTGAGTAGAGTGTTTTTTCAGTTTCCAAGTGCATGTAGGTTTTCCATTGGTTTTGTCATAATTAATGACCAGCCTTAGTCCATGGTGATCTGATAGGATGCAAGGGATTATTTCAATCTCTTTGTATCTGTAGAGGCCTGTTTTGTGACCAATTATACGGTCTATTTTGGAGAAGGTACCATGAGGCACTGAGAAAAAGGTATATTCTTTTGTTTTAGGATGAAATGTTCTATAGATATCTGTTAAATCCATTTGGTTCATGACGTCTGTTAATTTCATTGTGTCTCGTTTAGTTTCTGAATCCATGATCTGTCCATTGCATAGAGCAGGGTGTTAAAATCCCACACTATTATTGTGTGAGGTGCAATATGTGTTTTGAACTTAATAAAGTTTCTTTTATGTATGTCGGTGCCCTTGTATTTGGAGCATATATGTTCAGAATTGACAGTTCATCTTGGTAGATTTTTCCTTTGATGAGTATGAAGTGTCCTTCTTTATTTTTTTTGATTTCCTTTAGTTTAAGGTCGATTTTATTTGATATTACAATGGCTACTCCAGCTTGTTTCTTGGGACCATTTGCTTGGAAAACTGTTTTCCAGCCCTTTACTCTGAGGTAGTGTCTGTCTTTGTCACTGAGGTGCGTTTCCTGTATGCAGCAAATTTCTGGGTCCTGTTTATGTATCCAGTCTGATAGCCTATAAGTCTTTTTATTGGAGAATTGAGTCCATTGATGTTGAGGGATATTAAGGAAAAATGATTGTTGCTTCCTGTTATTTCTGTTATTAGAGGTGGAATTATGTTTGTGTAGCTATCTTCTTTTGGGGTTGTTGGAAGATTACTCTCATGATTTTTCTAGGTTGTAGTTTCCTTCTTTGTGTTGGCATTTTCCATCAATTATCCTTTGAAGTGCTGGGTTTGTGGAAGATATTGTGCAAATTTGGTTTTGTCATGGAGTATCTTGGTTTCTCCATCTATAGTGATTGAGAGTTTTGCTGGGTAAAGTAGTCTGAGTTGGCATTTATGTTCTCTTAGGGTCTGTATGATGTAAGTCCAGGATCTTCTGACTTTTACAGTCTCTGGTAAGAAGTCTGGTGTAATTCTTATAGGTCTGCCTTTATATGTTAGTTGACATTTTTCCCTTATACTTTTAGTATTTTTTCTTTGTTTTGTGCATTTGATGTTTTGATTATTATGTGATGGGAGTTATTTCTTTTCTGGTCTAGTCTGTTTGGCATTCTGTAGGTTTCAAGTATGTTCATGGGCATCTCTTTCTTTAGGTTAGGGAAGTTTTCCTCTATAGTTTTGTTGAAGATATTTACTGTCCCTTTAAGTTGAGAATCTTCACTTTCATCTATACCTATTATTCTTAGGTTTGGTTTTTTCATTGTGTCCTGGATTTCCTGGATATTTTGGGTTAGGAGCTTTTTGCATTTTACATTTTCTTTGATAGTTGTGTCAATGTTTTCCATGGTATCTTCTGCACCTGAGATTGTCTCTTCTATCTCTTGTATTCTGTTGGTGAAGAACTGCTGGGACTCTGGCTGCCTCTGGGATCCTGAAATCCTGCTGCTCTGAGTGTAGTGACTCCACTAGGATGTGTCAGGATATAGTGTCTCCACAGGAGCAGACCAGCTAGGTGTCTGCCCCATCCTAGAGCACCAGGAAAGGGGTGGAAGGGAAGTGGTATCCTCGAGGGGCAGGTTTTGGGTTATTGATTGGTCCTGAGTACCTCTGTCTCCCAGTTGTCACTCTGGGGTATATGGGATGGGAGTGGGTTCTTACCTGCTGCTCTGAATGTCCTGGCTCCTCTAGGATGGCTCAGGATACAGTGTCTCCACAGGAGCAGACCAACTTGGTGTCTGCCCCAGCCAACAGGTGATTGTCATTAAAATAAATGGCTAAGTACGAGTGGCAGAAGATTAAAAAATAATGATTCTGGCATTATGTAATGTCTTTGCTGTGTAAAACTATCTGCCTAAGCTCTCAGGTTTGCCATCTCCCATGTCTGTTTAAATAAACCCCACTTGGAACAGTGTCTGCATTTGGTGACTGCACATAGGGTGGATCCCCAGGTGGGCTGTTTTCAGACAGTCCCTCCTCCAGTGTCCACTCCACACTTTGTCTCCCATGAGCATTTTGTTACTCCTTCTAAGAAGGAGCAGAGCACCCACATTTTGATCTTCCTTTTTCTTGAGCTCCATATGGTCTGCAAGTTGTATCTTAGGTATTGTGAGCTTTTGAGTTAATATCAACTTATCAGTGAGTGCATACAATGGGTGTTCTTTGTGATTTGGTTACCTCACTCAAGATGATATTTTCCAATTCCATTCATTTGCCGAAAAATTTCATGAATTCATTGTCCTATTAAAATAGGTCTATTATACTCCATTGCGTAAATGTACTACATTTTCTGTATCCATTACTCTGTTGAAAGACATCTGGGTTCTTTCCTGTTTATATGTTTTATAAATAAGGTTGCTATGAACATAGTGGAGCATGTATCCCTGTTATATGTTGGAGTATTTTTGGGTATATGCCAGGAGTATTATATCTGGGACCTCAGGTAATACTATGTTCAATTTTCTGAGGAACAGCCAGACTGC
>JAJTUV010003859.1:0-24128 GCA_021653895.1 Mastomys natalensis | reverse complement strand
TTTTTTTAAATTTCCCTTGAAGCTGTGGGGTTTCCCCCTGGGGGGTCCCCGGGGGGTTCTTCCTATGTACTCCCCCCAGGGGGAGGGGGAGGTAAATTTTCCCTTCCCTCCCGCCTATGTCCCAAACTTGGTGTCTGTGTCCCAGTGTGTGCCTTCTGCATGCTAGGAACCCTTGGGGACCCTGAGCCACACCTCCCACTGTGCTTCACTTTAAATGAGAGTAAAATTTTGTTTTTTTTAAAAATGCCTCCTTTTCCCCCGCTTTTGCTTCATTTGGAGAAAGTTTTAGGGTTTTCATAATCAAAACTTCAATTTTTAAAATTCTGTGGATTTTAGGGGTTTTTCCCTTTTGGAGCATGCGGGCAGTTAAATTTCGTGTGCTCTGCCTATTTTTGGAAATGCAGTAGGGTAATGTAGAAAAGCAGGGGCCAGCTCTAGCCCTAAACATGGTTTTCCTTTAAAAATTCCCCCAGTGTTTAAACCTTTATTTGAATGAAGTTGAATTGTGATTAAATTAAGATGAAAAAATTCGAAACATTTCCCAAAACATAGTATGGGAAAAAACAGGAATGCCAAAAGTTTTTTAGGGTCATCCTTGGGGCTTTTCAGAAAATGAACCCCAACCAAAGTGCACACACAGGGGGGGACCTAGGCCCCCCTGAACATATTTAGCAGACAGAAGCCCAGTCTCCTTGTGGGTCCCAAACAACGGGAAGAGAGGCTGTCCCAGAAAGCTGTTGTCTGTCCAGGGGATATTTTCTTCTATTTGGGGCTGTCTTTTTGGGCCCTTTCGGGGAAAAAGAGTATGGGCCTAGCCCCGCAGAGACTTGATAGCCTGGGGGGGATAGCAGGGACCCCCCATCCACTCACGGGAGGAGGGGGGGGAGGGGTGAAAAGGGGGTGGGGGAAGGATTCTGGGGGGGGGGTGAACAAAGGGAAATGTAAAGTGAATAAATAATAATAATAATAATAATAATAATAGTTTTAAGTCATTTAGCTTAAAAGTCTTGATTTTCCCTTTGGAAAATTTTTTTGGGTTTTTGAAGGAGATAGGTTTTTTTATGAAAATTTTCCACAATGTATAAATCTCTCACATTATTTCAACTAGTGTGATGATAGTGTGGTAGAGCTTTATTCTGCTAAAGCTAGGCTGATAATGTAAAGATTTGCTCTCCTACGCAGAGAGACAAGAATTGAAGCACAAATCACAGAGGAGATTGATTGCTTACTGTGGCTTGCTTTGCCATGGCTTGCCTGCTTTCTCGATGCATCTCCAGCGAACCACTTGCCCAGGGGTGGCACTGTTACAAGTGAGCTGTGTGAGTGGAACCCTGATTCAACTCTTATTATGAATCAAGAAAATGCCCCATAGGTGAGTGACTCTCATAGGCCACTCTAATGAAGGCATTTCTTACAATGAAGGTCTCCTCCTTCCCCAGATTTCATCAGTAGCAGCTAAAGTTAACTTTAATAGGAGAGGGACGTAGTGTTTCGAAAAGAAGCTGAACCTACGAGAGAATGGAGACAGTACCACATCTGCTTCCCTAATGTGACAGGAATGCTTAGATCACACACTAGGTAATAGTATGGAGAGTTAAAAGGAGAAGAAGGCGTCTCATAACAGGTATATTGTTATTAAAAGCTCTCACCTCGACATGTAACCGATAAATCCAAAATAATAGCACTTCATTCCAAAGTGAACTAAAGTGATGAATCCCAATGTGCATTGTGTCCTAAAACTTTCTAATACAAGTCCTTTAAAATGTTGAGTAACAGCAACATACGAATACAATTATTATATTATAATTTTTCATTATAATATTTTAAGTTTGGGAAAACAATAAAGTCAGTATTTATAGAATGTCCAGAAAACCGTGAATTTATGGAAAGAAACCTTAAAGTGGCCATAACCTTTGGCCTAACCAAGGACAGAGTTTCGGTGGCGACTTATTCTTTTTTGTCCCTGAACAGTATGATTTTGTACCAGAAGCTATTGGAAACTTGTCTCTCTGTCAATGGATCCTAATCGTAGTGCCAAATACATGAGGTCATCATATGGATTGAGGACTCTATAGACGAAAAATGCTGTTATGTTGACAAGCTCAGTGTGCTGTCCTGTGTGAAATTAATAGCCATCATTCCATATGCGCTTAGAAGAAGGATAGCTTTGTCAATTAACGTTACGTGATTAGAGGGTCCAGCAACTTAGTGTGTGCTACATGAGCAGAAACAATATATGAGTTTATCTAGATGAAATGAATAACATTCAAGCCACTTGATAAATCCATGAGGAGTATAAGCAGCTGATTTAGATGGTCCTCAGAACTGGGGAAAAATTCCCTCTTGATAACAACTGACATTGTTTAACTCCACCTACCATTTAGAGAAAATCATGGATCAGAGCCTCACATGAATTTTACCCATGTAAGTATTTAGCCTTGCTCGAGAGTCTAGAATACTGTTTTTTTTAGTGCCTTCAGGAATCAAGAATAAAAATATCTTATTCCGTTTTTAGAAAAACATACAAGACTTTCAACACTCACTCATAAGCATCTTAGATTTTCCCTCATTGTCTTTCAGATGTGAAACTTGATCAGGGATTCCCCTTAAGAAGAGTTGAGAAAAATAGCATTGAATGCCAAACAAACAAGGAAAGCAAGAGAAAGCAATACAACTGCATTAGATATAGCAATACCAAGTTATTGTGTCCTCATAGACAAAATCAAGACTTCTTAGTTTCCCCTTTGCTCTTGAGGAAATGAGTATCAGCAAATGAAAAGTCGACCAATTAAGATTAGCTAAGTCTTTAGCCAGGCAGAATCGAGGACACCTCTTCAAAACACATGAGAGGCTCCTGGGAACTCATAGGTTGTTTATACTCTTTTTAAGAGCTAGTTATGAATCACGGGAAGATTCCTACAAAGAGGCTACCGTAGAAGTTAAAAAGTTGAGGCCGGGCTGGCAGAAAAGGCTCGGTGAGTGAAGAGCAACTTCCTGCTTTTGATGAGTGCTTTGGTTCTAGATTTCTCAGCACCCGACCACTTGCTCTTCCAGACAACCGTCTCTTTACTCCAATTCCATGGATTCATTAGCCCTCTTCTGGCTCTCTGTACTACATATGGGGTATCACTTTACATTCGTGCAGCCAAAACACTCATGCACATAAATTTAAAGAGATAAATTTATATTTTTTAAATGCTGGTGATGTTGCACAGAGCGGTGCGGTGGGTGGTTTGTTGCGTTTTTGGAGAGTATCAGGCATGGAGAGAGCAATGGAACAAAGGCATCACCCATGGAACAATTGCAAAAGGGGGGAAAGGAATCGTTGTTCTATCGGATGAGCGAGCGGGCCAAAGGTAACAGGCATACTTGGGAATTAATGAGAAGGCCATGGAAAAAGGGCATGGAATTCTAGAGGGCATTTGTTTGGGAATTAATAGGGCAGGAAAGCCTTGCTGGGAATGAAACATAAATGGGGAAAAATAATGTCTGTTTGTTTAATGTTTGCATTTTTATGTATCTACATTTATTCAACAAGTCTCTTATTTATTGGTTTAGTTTGCCTCCTTCAGTTGCTGCTGTTGCTGTTCTTGCTTGATGTTATGCTGTAGAAGACTCTTTGCTGTTGCAGCGGTTGGTCTGTATGCTTGCCTGCTTTCTTCTTGCTGTAGCTGCTCTTGCCTGGCGCGCTATAAGTTATTCTGGGTGTGGCTTTCTCTCTTGTTAAAGTTGCTGAGCCAGATATCATAGTAACTACAGATTTACTTCATGACTGAAGAAGAGATATAATTAGATATTATTCATTGAGTTAGGATATAATTGGGTGTGAGGAAAACCTTAACCTAGGAGTAAACCTCAGTGAGATGTCCACATAGTATGTTTTCAGATGGCATATGACTAGGGGACAGTTTGGACTTAGTTTACATTTTTTTTACATTTAAAGCTCACATTGCGAGAACTTATGTGCAATGCTTGTGGTTAGTTTTTTCTGCATGAGAAGCAAATTTTGAGTGTATAAGTAGTCATCTTCATTTGGATTTTACCATGGAACATTTTTGACGTGCTGTGAGATACGTATTTTTCCGATGGATACTGCGAGCAATGTCTTCCTCACTGCAAGTAAAGGTATCTGATTAGTGTGGTGAAAATGGAAGTTCTGGAAGCAGTTCATACCTTCTCTGGCACCTTTCTGCTAAGGCTAGCAATTAGAAATCAGCGATTGTGGAGATGTTGGAATTGTTTGGCTAGATGTCCAAGAACCTATATTTCATTAGTTATCTTACTCAGGGCTATTCTCTTTAGTTCTTCTTGTCAGCAATCCTTGTCGACAGCTATGTGAATGCTCTATCATCCCTGTCGTTTGCATTCTAAACTCACCCCACAGTTACCTGGCAACAGCAGGTATGCTCCTCCCCACAGATACCTGGCAATAGCCAGGTAGGCCTGGGCCCTATTAAAAAGCTTTGCTGTTAACTAGGGATATTTATGCTGTTTGCTGTGTTTTATTGCTTTTCTGCTGTGTTGTCTGCTGTTGTTGGTTTATAAACTGTGCTTTGTGCTGCTGTGCTCTGTTAATTTTTGTTGCCTGCTATAGTCTTCCGTCTGCTGTTGCTCCTTCTTCTTTTGGTTGCTCTGCTGTGTCTGTTTGTTTTTGCTCGTTTTAATTGTGTGCTTGCTGTTCTTTGTTCTTGCCAGTGCTCTGTTAACCACCTGTTCTGGTGCTGTTGTGCTGTTTAACTAACGCTTCAGTGTGTTCTTGGCAGGTGGCCTGCCTTGCCCCATCCTCTCTCTTTGCTCTAGCTCTTTTGCTCTCTTGAATTATTGTTCAGTCGCCTATTCTTGTGGTGCCCCTCGCCCTTCCCCTTTGCTTCCCCAAACTGTGCTCATGGCGGCTCTACTTCTTTCTCTTCTCTCCTCTCTCTGCCTCTCTCTGCCTTACTACCCTCTTAACTCCAGTCCCATGCCCCTGAATAAACTCTATTCTATACTTTACCATGGTGTGGTTGTCCCTCAGGGGGGCAGGGATGCCCGGCATCGGCCCGCTGAGACCATTCCCTTCCACCATATCTCACCACACACACACCCATAGATCATTTTCTCATTCTCTTTTATCTTTTTATAAAACGATATTACCGTGACTGACAGTAAAACCTCTGCAATGTTTATTAATAGGACCTCTGAAAACATGAAATAAAAAGGACTTGCTACTCATTAGCATGGTAGAAGCTTTTTATTGTTGGTCCAGGCAGAAAGCAGGGCATAGAGAAAATTCTAAGGTGAAACATGGCCAACAGACTCTAAAACCGATCATGAGAGGGAGGGAAGGGAGTGAGAGAAAAGACAGGATTGGGTAGACCAACCAAAGCTGCCCAGGCTAAAGTGTAGCCATAATTGACTGTGTTAATATTGGAGATAGAGAAATGGAGGAAGTGAGCTGAAGCTTCTCTCTGGAAGGGGACATTTAGGGTAGGGGTTTGGGGTGGAAAATTCTGAGAGGGCCGATAGGTACTGAATGATGTGGGAGAGTTAGTCAGCGCCCTGGCTACCTTGGACACCTTTGGTTAGCCATTTGTTGCTGGTTTCTATGAGACTTAACAACCATTTAACTACTACCAATCCCAAAGCTAAATAGTCATCTGGAGTAACATCTGAGGTTTGAAACAAGGCACTCCCCCTTTGCTATAACCCCCCACACTATGTTTTTCACCATTGAAAAATGTTTGCTTTATGGCTTTCTTCTGTTCTGTTTCTATGAGTGCTTCATAAATTTCTATCTCATTAGAACATGGAATTTGGGAGTGACCTCAAAATTTTGATTCCTGGGAATGGCCACCTCATACACAGAATAATCTCTTTTCTTACCCCCTTGATGGTGACAACTGTGTGGTTTTGTTGAGGTGGACGTACATGTTACTAATTGTATGATTATTGAATGGTAGTGATCAAAGGATTGTTTCAGAATTTGCGAGTTCCTAACTATATGACTTTATTGATGTCTTGATGCATTTGCAGAGAAGAAATATTCTTGACGAGTGAGAATGCATAGTAACGCGATGAATATCACGTGTCGCAGCACTGCAGGAAACTGGCGTTATCAGGAGACATGTCCTGACTAGCTTGCGCTCTGCCTCTCCTGTGATGTGCAACGCTCTGTCCTTTACCATTTGTTTACGTAGATTTTTCTCCTGCTCTGTTGATGTGATTGGATGTAAGCGCTCTGCTACAAAAGTCTCATCTAGACCCAGATGTAAGCAGCAAGATCTAGCTAGAGGCATAATCCTCATCCTAAAGTACAAGGTTTCTTTTGTTTTTGCTCTTCTGCTTGCTAATTTAGATCCTATTTCCTGGTTTGACTTCACAGCCCAGCCTTTCTGTTTTTTTTTTTTTTTTTTTTCTTTTTTTCCATAAAACGCTACAATTCACAGGGACAGGTTGCTTTGGCAGGAAAGGATCGTTGGCTTGGTTTTTTGTATATGCATAGTCGAATTCTAAATGCTCCTTTGATTCTTAACGCATGGTATCCTCTGCACCTACGTCTACCAAGCATCCCCCACCCACCTAGAAGAGAGTTTGCCTTCGCTCTTTTGTAAGAACACTTTATTGGAGGCAAAGCAATTTAAATTTTGTTAGATTGTATTTTTATTATTACATAGATTCAATATGTCATGTGTCTGTGTGTGTGTTGTGTGTGGTTGGGTGTATGAGTGTTGTGTGTGTGTGTGTGTGTGTGTTGTGTGTGTCGCAGAGCGAGAGAAGAGGAGGGTGAACGAGAGAGAGAGAGAGAGAGATGAAGAGAGTAATACAGCTTTTTTGCTAGAATAGCTTGAAGTATGCTACGTTCACTCCTTCATTGGTCTAGACAAGGCATTTGGGGATAACTAGGTGGGTTCCCTACAGTGAGCTAAAAGACACGAGTTTATTATTTTTCAGACATTTCAATCCAATGGCATTATACTTATGATTCTTTCAGGGTTTCCACATATGACTCTGTGGCTGGCTGCTTTCATTGGTCAGTTAAGGATATGCTTTAAGTTAATGTAGTTGTGTGTGGGTATTGTGTGGGAAGAGTCAAGGGTGGTATAAGAGCATAAAAGGGAGACAAACGCGATGTGTTCATGAGATACGATCTCGGTTTTACACGTGTAAGGACTGACATCGACAGCGCCGTGCTAGGAAGCTTGGACATCGTATGAGATAGTGAAGAGCCGTGAAGTCAGTATGGTGGGGCTGAAGTTAAGGCAGGCAAAACAAAGTGAAGGGGTGAAACTCTTGTACCGCCTTCCTTGACTAGTGATCTGTGATTGTGTATTCTGTTAATACATTTATTAGAGCATTCAAGTTGGAACAGACCCCAAAGATATCGACTCCCTTTACACTATGTGCTTTCAATCTGAAGTGTAGGTGTGGCATCATTGGTGGAAAAACCTGAATGAACTAAGTAGTTGCATACTGTAAATTCACACTTTTATATAAGGGATGACTCTTTTACAGATTCTATGCTTAAAATTAGGGGCGAGTTATTTGGAGGAATTGAGGGCTGAGAAGGGGAAGGACTGGAAATGCTAAAATTATGTCATGAGTGAGTGATCTTTAGATTAGCGATTGTTGATATCTATACTCTTAGCCCTACAGAGAGGCTTTTATACTCTTATAGTTGTGTACTCAGTGTTTGCCCGAGATGACCTCTACCCTAGTTCAGCAAAGGGCTTATTACCCCCAGCTTTGAGGTTGTAGTCTTAGGCTGTGGGTGGTTAATAAACTATTATTCGTTATTCTGTAATTTCTGTATCTTCTGTATTCTGTATTCGGTATTCTGTATTCTATAGTCTATTTCTATTGTTGATTAATTATTTCTATATTATCTGGGCAGTAAATTTAATATGCTTTGCTTTACCTGTTTCAGGTGTTTTCTTACTTGCCACCAGTCAGGGCAGTCTTCCTTGGATATCTTTATAGCGTATTTGAGTGGTTTGGCTGGGAACCATAGCTCTTTGGTGGCTGTCTTATTGAGGTGAATGGGCACTTGAAGATGATGCATCCATTTGTTGAGGAACAGGGAAACTGCCCTGGGAATCTTCTGAACTTTGGGAAGGACAAGGAGATTTTTTTCGTATTACGCACAGATGAGACACAGATCCATGAAACCAATATTTATCAGTTCCTATTCTGAAACAGAGGGAAGATTGGAGATGAAAGCAAAAGAGGGAAGGCACAAGACATAGTTAAGCCTATCAACAAGGATGTAGAGCTACAGTTCAGTCATCCTTTTGTTAGTGGATAACTCATTCTGGCAGAATGTTGTAAGGATAGGGTGTCTATTATCCTATAGGGCGAGCAATTATACAGTGGTATATCCAGATGCAAAAACCCAACGTTGTATAGTAAAAAAAATACTGGCCATAGTAGATTAATTTAGAATTTTGATTTGTAAAGATTGAAACACTGTCACAAATACTTATCAAGATCGATGATATTGTTGGCTGGGCAGTAGGTAAAAAATGGCTTCCCCAGATGTCATGTCCTAATTGTGAATCTTCGAATATGTTTCATGCGTTGAAAGAGATTCTGACGCGGCTTATGATAAGAAGGTAAGGTGTTTTTTGCATTGAGAAGAGTATTTAGTCTGATGAGAAGAGATTGAACTGGATATGATCAGAAGTGCCAGGGATTTAGGTACGATAGTCTAGACTGTGTCATGTGAGCAGAGGCAGAGAGCAGATGGAGCTGCTGCCCCTCCAGTGCTGAGGATGAAAGAAGACATCTGGAACCACTGCAAATGGCAGCCTTCAGAAGCTGAGCAGGCAAGCAGTGATTGCCCATACAGCTTCCAGAAGCAACGAAAGAGCTAGACCCGTTTTTAAGGCTGTTTGAAATTCAGAATAGGAAGGCAACTCTCACTCAATAGAATTTATGTTGCTTTATGATACCAATTTTGTGGTAATTTGTTAGGACAAAAAAAAAAAAAAAAAAGAGAGAACAGTTCAGTAGTATAACCATATGATAGAACTTCCATATGGCAATGAGAATATAACCATTTTAAAAATTGAAACTCCCTTACTGAACAAAAAAAAGACACGACATGAGTTATTGTGCAATCTATCTCTATGCCTATTATCTATCTATCTATCGTATCTAATCTATGGGCTGTCTTGTCTGGCCTCAGTGAAGAGTATGGGCCTAGCCCCGCAGAGACTTGATAGCCTGGGGGGATAGCTAGGGACCCCCATCCACTCACGGAGAGATGGGGAGGGGTGATAAGGGTGGGGGAAGGATTCTGGGAGGGAGTGAACGAGAGAAATGTAAAGTGAATAAATAATAATAATAATAATAATAATAATAGATTAAGCTCATATAGCTCTAAAAGTCTTGAGTTCCCTTTGAGAAAATATTTTGATTTTGAAGGAGATAGGTGTTTTATGATAATTTCCACAATGTATAAATCTCTCACATTATTTCAACCTAGTGGAGATAGTGTGTAGAGCTTCTATTCTGCTAAAGACTAGGCCTTGATAATGTAAAGATTTGCTCTCCTCCCAGAGACAAGAATTGAAGCAGAAATCACAGAGGATTGCTGCTTACTGGCTTGCTTTCCATGGCTTGCTGCTTTCTTGTAGCATCCAGAACCACTTGCCCAGGGGTGGCACTGTCTACAGTGAGCTGAGGTGGACCCTTTCACTTATTATGAATCAAGAAAATGCCCCATGGACATACTCATAGGCCACCTAATGAAGGCAATTCTACAATTGAAGTTCTCCCTTCCCAGATTTCCATCAAGTAGACAGCTAAAGTTAACTATAATAGGAGGGTCGAATGTAGAAAAGAAGCAGAACCACGAGAGAATGGAGACTGTACCACATCTTCCCTAATGTGACAGGAATGCTTAGAACCTGGTAATAGATTATAGGTTAAAGGAGAAGAGGCGACATACAGGTCTATTGTAAAAGCTCTCACCTCACATGTAACCGATAAACCAAATAATAGCACTCATTCAAAAGAGAACTAAAGTATATGGAATCCCAATGTGCATATGAATCCTAAAACTTTCTAAAGTCCTTTAAATGTTGAGTAACAGCAACATACAATACAATATACTATTCTAATTTTTCATTATCACAAATCTTTAAGTTTAGGAAACAATAAAGTCAGTATTTATAGAATGCCAGAAACCGTGAATTTTGGAAAGAACCTTAAAGTGGCCATAACCTTAGGCCTACCCAAGGACAGAGTTTCGGTGGCCACTTATTCTTATTTTCCCAGAACATATGAATTTGTACCAGATGGCTATTGGAACTTGTCTCTCTGTCAAGGATCCTAATCGTAGTGCCAAATACTGAGGTCATCCTATGAATGAGACTCTATAGACAAAAATGCTGTTATGTTGACTAGCTCAGTGTGCTGCTGTGTGAAATTAATGCATCATTCCATATGCCTTAGTAAGAGCTTTCAAACGTTACCGTGATTAGAGGGATCCAGCAACTAACTAATGAGCAGAACCATTATATTATTTATCTATGAAATGAAAACATTCAGCACTTGATAAATCCAGTGAGTATATGCAGCAGATTTAGATGGTCCAGACTGGGGAAAATACCCTCATTGATAACAACTGACCTTGTTACCACCTACCATTTAGAAAAAGGATCCAGAGCCTCACATGAATTTACCCATGTAAATATAGCCTGCTGAGAGTCTAGACATCTGTTTTAATGCCTTCAAGGAATCAAATAAAAATATCTAATTCCAGTTTTAGAAAAACATACAAGACTTTCAACACTCACTCATAAGCATCCAGATTTTCCTCTTCTTCAGATGAACTTGACTCAGGAATCCCCTTAAGAAGAGTTGAGAAATAGCATGAATGCCAAACAAACAAGGAAAGCAAGAAACAATACAACTGCCTAGTATAGCAATACCAAGTTATTGTGTCCACATAGACAAAATCAAGACTTCTAAGTTTCCCCTTTGCTCTTGGGAAAGGTATCAGCAAAATGAAAAGTCGACCACTTACAAGCTAAGTCTATGGCCAGGGCAGGAAGAGGACACCTCTTCAACATGAGAGGCTCCTGGGAACTCAATCAGGTTGTTTATACTCTTTCAGAAGAGCAAGCTTATGAAACACGTGAAGATTCCTACAAAGATGGCTACCGTAGGAAGTTTAAAAAGTTGATGCCGGGCTTGCAGAAATGGCTCGGTGGTGAAAGCACTTCCTGCTTTTGCAGAGAGCTTTGGTTCAGTTCTCAGCACCCACTTGGCACTTCACAACCGACTATAACTCCAATTCCAAGGGATTCAATGCCCTCTTCTGGCCTCTGTACACATATGTGGTACACTTACATGCGTGCAGCCAAAACACTCATGCACATAAAAATTTAAAAAAATAATATTTTTTAAATGCTGGTGATGTGCACAGAGCTATTCTTAGGGAATAATTTATTCTGGGTTGCTTTCTCTCTTGTTAAAGTTGCCTGAGCCAGCATATCATAGTACCAGATTACTTCATGACTGAAGAATAGATATAATAGATATAATTATAATAGATATAATTGGTGTGAGGAAAACCTTAACCAAGGAAACCTCAGTGAGATCCACATATGTTTTCAGAGGCATATGACATGGACATTTTGGACTATATTTACCTTGCATTTAAAGCCTCATTGCAAACTTATTTCAAATGTGGTTAGTTTTTTCTGCATGCAGAAGTAAATTTTGAGTATAAAGTAGCATCTCAATTGGATTTACCATGACATTTTTGAGGTGCTGTGAATACGATATTTCTTTCCGATTGGTTACTGCGAGCAATGTCTTCCTCACTGCAAGTAAAGGTATATGATTAGTGTGGTGAAAATGGAAGTTCCTGGAAAGCAGTCATACCTTCCTCTGGCCCTTCTGCAAGGCTAGCAGATTAGAACATCAGCGATTGTGGAGATGTTGGAATGTTGCATATCCAGAACCTAATTTCATTTTATCTATCTCAGGCTATCTTTAGTTCTCTTGTCAGCCAATCCTTGTCCATCTCTGTGTATGCCCTATCATCCCTGTCGTTAGCATTCTAAACTCCACCCCCACAGTTACCTGGCAACAGCCAGGTATGCTCCTCCCCACAGTTACCTGGCAATAGCCAGGTAGGCCTGGGCCACTATAAAAGGGGCTGCTTGCCCCCTCCTCTCTCTCTTGCTCTTGCTCTTTTGCTCTCTTGATCCCTCTGTCCCCTCGCCCCTTCCCCCTTTGCTTCCCCACTTGCTCATGGCCGGCCTCTACTTCTCTTCTCTTCTCTCCCTCTCTCTGCCTCTCTCTGCCTCTACTACCCTCTTAACTCCCCGTCCCCATGCCCTGAATAAACTCTATTCTATACTATACCATGGTGTGGCTGGTCCCTCAGGGGGCAGGGATGCCTCGGCATCGGCCCGCTGAGACATCCCCTTCCACCATATCTCACCACACACACCCATAGAACATTTTCTCATTCTCTTTATCTTTTTATAAACACATTACCTGTGACTGACAGTAAAACCTCTGCAATGTATTAATAGACCTCTGAAAACATGAAATAAAAGGACTTGACTACTCATATAGCATGGAGAAGATTTTTATTGTAGGTTCCAGGCAGAAAGCAGGCATAGAGAAAACTCTAAGGTGAACATGGCCAACAGACTAAACCAGATCATGAGAGGAGGGAAGGAGAGTGAGAGAAAGACAGGATTGGGTAGACCAACCAAAGCAGCCCAGGCTAAAGTGTAGCCATAATGACTGTGTTAATATTGGAGATAGAGAAACTGGAGGAAGAGAGCTGAAGCTTCTCTCTGGAAGGTGGACATTTAGGGTAGGGGTTGGGGTGGAAAATTCTGAGAGGGCCGTAGGTACTGAATGATGCTGGGAGAGTTAGTCAGCGCCTGCTTTGGACACCTTGGTTAGCCATTTGTTGCTGGTTTCTATGAGACTTAACAACCATTAACTCCTACAAATCCCAAAGCTAAATAGTCATCTGGTAACATCTGAGGTTTGAAACACAGGCACTCCCCCTTTGCTATAACCCCCCACACTATGTTTTCACCCATTGAAAAATGTTTTGCTTTATGGCTTTCTTTGTTCTGTTTCTATGAGAGCTTCATAAAATTTCTATCTCATTAGAACATGGAATTTGGGAGTGACCTCAAATTTTGATCCTGGGACATGGCCACTCATACACAGAATAAACTCTTTCTTACCCCCCTTGAGGTGACAACTGTGTGGTTTTGTTGAGGTTGACGTACATTTATAAATGTATGATTATTGAATGTTAAGTGACAAAGTGATTTGTTTCAGATTGATCCTAACTATATGACTTTATTTGATGTCTTGCTGCTTTCAGAGAAGTAATATTCTTGACTGAGTGAGAACTGCTAGTAACGATCGAAATCACTTCAGCAGCAGGAAACCTGGATCAGGAGACAGCCTGACTAGCTTTGCTCTGCCTCTCCTGTGGATGTGCAACGCTCTGTCCTTTACACATTTGTTACGTAGATTTTTCTCCTCTCTGTTGATGTGATTGGAGCTAAGCATCTTGTACAACTCATCTAGACCCAGATGAAGCAGCAAGATTAGCATAGGCAATCCTCCTCCTAAAGTCCAAAGGTTTCTTTGTCTGGAATTTAGATCCTATTTCCTGTTTGCCTTCACAGCCCAGCCTTTTTTTTTTTTTTTTTTTTTTTTCTTTTTTTCCCTAAACTACAATTCACAGGGACAGGCTGCTTTGGCAAGGAAATGATCCTCTGGCTTTGTTTTATGATATGCCTAGAGAATTCTAAATGCCCTTGATTCTAACATGTCTCCTCTGCACCTACTCTACCAGCCTCCCCCACCCCCAGAAGAGATGTTTGCCTTCCTCCTCTGTAAGAAACTTTCATTGAGGCAAAGCAATTTATTTAGACTTGTTTTTATTTTTACATTCAATATGTGTGTGTGTGTGTGTGTGTGTGTGTGTGTGTATGTGTGTGTGTGTGTGTGTGTGTGTGTGTGTGTGTGTGTGAGAGAGAGAGAGAGAGAGAGAGAGAGAGAGAGAGAAAGAGAGAAACAGCTTGCAATAGCTTGAAGTAGCTAGTTCACTCCTTCAGGTCTAGACAATGCATTTGGAAACTAGTTGTTCCCTACAGTGAAAGACCACAGTTTATTATTTTTTAAAGACATTTCAAATCCAATGGCATATACTTATGTTCTTTCAGGTTCCACATGACTCTGTGGCTGAATCATTGGTACAGTAAGGCATTTGCTTTAAGTAAAAATAGTGAGGGTGAGAAGAGTCAAGGAATAAGAGCATAAAAGGAGACAAACGATGTGTCAGAGATACGCTCTGGGTTTACACTGTGTAGAGACTGACATCAACAGCCCTCTGCAAGGAAGCTGACATCTCTGAGAATGACAAGCCGTGAACAGTATGGTGGGGCTGAAGTCTAAGGCAGCAAAAAAGGAAGGTGTAACACTTGACCCTTCCTACATGATCTGGTTGTCATTCTGTTAAACATTTATTGAGCATCAAGTATGGAACAGACCCCAAAGATAGACTCCCTTTCAATGTGCTTTCAATTCTGAGTTTGGATAGCATCATTGGTGGAAAACCTGAATGAACTAAGTAAGCCTACTGTAAATTCACCCTTTTATATAAGGGAGACCTTTTACAGATTCTATGCTTAAATTAGGCAGTTATTTGGAGGAATTGAGAGCGAGAAGGGGAAGGACTAAAATGCTAAAATTATCATGAGGAATCTTAGATAGGATTGTTGAAATCTATACTCTTAGCCTCAGAGAGGCTTTCCTACTCTTTTAGTTCGTGTACTCAGTGTTTCCCGAGATGACCACCCTAGTTCAGCAAAAGGCCTATACCCCAGCTTTGAGGTTGTAGTCTTAGGCTGTGGGTAATAAACTATATTCTATATTCTGTATTCTGTATTCTGTATTCTGTATTCTGTATTCTGTATTCTATATTCTATATTCTATATTCTATATTCTATATATCTGGGCAGTCAATTTAAATGCTTAGCTTTACCTTTTCAGTTTTCTTACTTGCCACCAGTCAGGGCAGTCTTCCCTTGGAATATAGCGTATATTGATGGTTGGCTGGGAACCATAGCTCTTTGAGTGGCTGTCATATTGAGGTGGAATGGCACTTGAAGATGATGCATCCATTTTGAGAACAGGAACTGCCCTTGGAATCTTCAACTTTGGAGGACAAGAGATTTTATCGTATTACAAAAGAGACACAGATCCATGAACAAAATATATCAGTTCCTATTCAAAAGAGGGAAGATGGAAGAAAGAAAAAGAGGGAGGCACAAGACAATAGTAAGCATCAACAAGGATGTAGAGCTACAGTTCACTCATGCTTTTGTTAGTTGGAAACTCATTTGCAGAATGTTGTAAGGATGGGTGTCTATATCCTATAGGGCAGCAATTATATGCTATATCCAGAAGCAAAAACCCAAAGATGTATAAAAAAAATAATGGCCATAGTAGAATAATTAGAATTTGATAAAATTGAAAACTGTCAAAATACTTATCAAGATGATATATTGTTGCTGCAGTAGGTTAAAAAATGGCTTCCCCAGATGTCCATGTCCTAACTTGTGGAATCTTCGAATATTTTTCATGGTGAAAGAGATTCTGCTGGCTATGACTAAAGTAAGGTGTTTTTGATGAAGAGATTATTCTGAGAGACAGAGATGAACCTGATATGATCAGAAGTGCCAGGGATTAGGTAGAACATGTGTCCATGTGAGCAGAGGCAGAGAGCAGAGGAGCTGCTGCCCCTCCAGTGCTGAAGATGAAAGAAGACATCTGGAACCACTGCAAATGGCAGCCTTCAGAAGCTGAGCAAGGCAAGCAGTGATTGCCCCTACAGCTTCCAGAAGAAACAATGAGCTAGACCCGTTTTAGGCTTTTGAAATTCAGAACTATGAAGCAATAACTCAATAAATTATGTTGCTTTAGATACCAATTTTGTGGTAATTTGTTAGGACAAAAAAAAAAAAAAAAAGAGAGAACAGTTCAGTAGTATAACCATATGATAGAATTCCATATGCAATGAGAATAAACCACTTTTAAAAATTAAAACTCCCATAAACTGAACCAAAAAAAGACAGACAAGTTATTGTGCAATCTATCTCTATGCCTATCTATCTATCTATCTATCTATCTATCTATCTATCTATCTATTCATCCATCCATCTGTCTATCTCTCCTCTGTGTGTGTGTGTGTGTCTGTCTGTTTATCTCTGTGTGAGGAGGTATTAGGGAAAATCAAGCAAACAATCAATGAGGTTGAACATCTATCTATTTGACTAGCAATTGCTCTTGACTAATGTGCTAACTGAAATAAAACCTGAGTACCACTGGCATTTCCTGATGTTCTGTTTCTTAATCTGAATGTGTTTCATGCAGATTGGCTCAGTTTTTGAAAATTTACAAGCTGAGCATATTTGTGTGCTTTTCTGAGTGTACATTAGACTCTATTAAAAATTCATTCTGTATGAACCCTAAACTTGATTTTTTTCTTGCATTGTATTTTCTTTTCTTTTCTTTTTGTTTCAGGGATATCATTTATCTGGAGTTGAGGATTTACTGTCCTAGAACTACTTGTTATAAAGGATCCCATCATTGATAAAATTCAAAGAAGGGTTCTCTCCAAAGATAAATGCATTATAAAATTACTCAGATGCAATCTGAGCAGAATGGCCATAGGGCTGCTCCCCCATTCAGAAAATATACTTTCTACCAAGTACTACAAGTACTGTAGTCACATATGGGCACACTCATGCACACACAAACTTGCGCACATGCACACCCATATGCACAAGTGAGCGAACGTACACATACACACATACATACATACATACACACACACACACACACCCTCATGGCATGAGGTGGAGAGAAAGTGGAGGGAAGTGTCTGCATAGGTCTTTACAGTGCCATCTCCTCTGTGTATCCAACTCCTTATGCCCTCTATCTTACAAAATCACTAGCCTTCAGCCTTATGACCCATTCTTGCTCTGTATCTCATTGTGACCCTGACCTATACATTATGTGTGAACACGTCTTGTTTCCAAATAATGTCACATTTTGAAAATCTGTATGGACATGAAACCGGATGTATAAAATCCTAATGTATTTTTATAATGAGTTGTGTTTGTCAGTTGTGTTGATTCCGGAAAATGATATGGGTTTTTATCAGAAGGAAAAACATAGTCAGAACTTAAAACACACCATAGACCAGAGATGCCATTTCAGATGACATCCTAGGGAACCCAGAGGCCATTTTAAATACCTCTTAGGATTTAAAGAGGCTGCCACCCGCCTGGGAATCCTAAGAATACAAGACTATGGCTATCAGCAGAAGAAGTATGCAGGCAGGTGGCATATATTTTAATGATCAAGAGCTGTCAAGGTATTGTTTGTTTTTCTGTAGAAAGGTTCCATCCCTGGGTACAAGTTGGCTAGAAACCATCTTGAAGGGAATCTGTCTAAAATAGGTGAGATAACCCAGTGTAAAGCTTGGGGTTTGGCAAATGCTTTAAGGGCTGGGTGTCAAGACATCTTTCCTGTCATAAAGTTCCATTTGGATCTGCCCCCTCAGCTGGGAAGTGGTACAGTTTTCTCATAAGATGTTTTGGAAAACTCATGCAGCTGCCATCACTACTAGATGACAATAGGACCATGTATAGCTATGTAAGTATGTCTTTTTTTTTTTTTTCATTATATTCTGTTACTTGGCTTTGCCCTGAAAGGGTCAGAAGGCCCAGTGATTCCATGATCTCTGCCCCAAAGCAGGCTGCCAGTTGCTGCATACATACCAGAGCAAGGTAAAGGGAAGAGGTTGTAACTTAGAAAAAGGTAGCTATAGCAGCAGATGGAGACACTCTGGAGGCTGGCTGTTGTTGTTGTTGTTGCTGCTGCTGCTGCTGCTGTTTTGTTTTCAAGACAGGGTTTCTCTGTGTAGTCCTGACTGTTCTGAACAACCCCCCCTCTCGACCAGGCTGGCCTCCAACTCAGAGATCTGCCTGCCTCTGCCCTTGAGTGCTGGGATTAAAGGTGTGTGCCACTGTCCCCAGCTCTCTTTGGTGGTTGTTCTAATGATCAGTAATTGGGGAGATTTTTATCGTACTACAGTGACTGGCAAACTATGGAGTCTGTCTAAGAATTTATCTGGAGGCAGAGAAGTTGCGTTAAATGACTTGGGGTGAATAACAGAGGGAATGAATTATGTTGTTTAATGTTTTATATTCCATAGACTCCCATTTCATCACCAGGATATTTCACAAGGTAGTTTTGTCTGTGTTTGTAAGAAAAGAAACAGTATCTGTTATGAATGATATCATTGCAAAGATTTGTCTCACATGAATGCATTTTTGGTGGCTATTTATAGGTTTACTGAGTAGCAAAAGACCTAGGAGTTAATAAATAATAAGATGTTATCACAGTTCTATGTTTGAAGCATTATTTTTTTTCTTTTTTTAAAATTTATTTAATTATTTAAATCAAATCATAATTTACTTATTTACACAGGGGTTATAAACACAAGAAGGCAGGATGTGGGGAAGGGAATGACACCGGAGCATAGGTGTTCAGGGGGAGTATAGATACCTTTCAGAACAGGGTATCAATTGGGGGTAGGTTCAGGGGACAGGTCACTCTGACTCTGCCTATGATTCACTTGTCCTTATCTAAGTTGGTACTGTCTGCCGAGGCTACCTATTTACAAGATCTACGACTACTCAGGCTGGTACATAAGTTGTTTTTTTTTTTTCCTGTGAGCAAGCACAGGCGGGATTCGAACTCGGGAGAGACAGACGGCTGCCTCGGACTTGAGAGAGCTGCTACTGCAGTGGTGGGCCACTGCTGGCCGGCTTGAAACATTATTTAATACTAAGTATAGATATAAATGATAACTCATAGTTTTCTCTCTCTCTGCTGAGAAGTTCTTATGAAGTTTACCTTTCTGTATCTTGAATCTGGCAACTGTTGGTTTATTTACCATGCCCTGTTTGCAAAATACCTTTTAGTCTATTGACTTAGAGATAGTTGCATACCTGTTGGAACATGGTCCATGAATGAAGCTGTGTGAGATTTCTGAAAGCTTGTAAGATAACTCCAAGGGAACAAGGCAAACGTTTTGTAACTTCTGTTTCTCCGTAGTATGGGTTGTTCTAAGGATGTGCTTTCGTGCCCCTCCCAGGCATAGTAAATAGGAGTGGGTTTATTTCAGATTACTCAGTATCTTACTTTTGTTAGTTCAAAGAAGTTTCCAAGCATGGTTTTCCTTGTGACCATATACAACTTTGTTTCATGTGACCTTTGTTCGTGTGACCTTCAACTGTCAGAATACCCTCAGAATGTAAATTGTCTGATGCTCTGAATAAAGTTGGCTATTGCATGAGACTTTAGTCTGCCTTAATTTTTAGGTCTGCTTCCCAGGTTTATGCCCCCCAACTAAAGCTGCAATACACACCCATGTATACTGTTCATTTATTGTTATACTATTCACAATAGCAAGGAAATGGAACAAGCATAAGTGTGTGTCCATCAACAGATGACTAGATAAAAATATGTGATTCATAATAACAATAGAATTTACAAAATCATGAGATGTATAGGGAAAACTATGGGAACTGGAAAGCATTATGTTAAGTCAAATAAGGCAGACCCAGAAAGACAAATGCTGCACGTTTCTCTCATATACAAAACCTAGATTCAGAACTATGTGTACATATGTATGTATGTATGAAAGCATATGTCTCTCTGTGTGTAAATGTGTATGTGTTTAGATCATAGAACTAAAACAGAAATAATAGAGAGGAAAGACAATTTAAGGGGAAAATGAGAGGTAATGGAATATATAGGACACACATGAAGAATATGAAAGGGAACCAGTGGGGGAGAAGAAGGAGGATGAATTAGGACAAAATAGAATGACACATGTGTGCAAATAGCCCATGCTTAAAAAATAATTTAAAACTGGACTTACTACCCTCTCTGGAAAAGTGGGAGCTCTGTGTTTCTCATCATTGATTTCAATGTGCAGATCAGCATCTGAAAAGCAAACAGAGCAAAGGAAAACACCCAGCACTGAGAATCAGAAAAGAAACGAAGCACATTCACCAGATCAACTGAACTTGGACTTAACATTTCGAGCAATGCTGGAGCTTTCTCATGCAATGCTCAATAGAATAGCACTCGTTCACCTCCCGCGACTGACATACTGCAATGCCTGGATGCAAAGTTCAAGTTCCTCTAAATCCAACGAGCAATTTGTACCTCATTTCCACATGTTATTAAGAAACCAACTCACCTGTACAGAATGACCAATCACTTGAAACAAATCCTGTAATGCTAGCCATCATCATGTTGGCATATGTGATAATTAAAACTATCACATTTTTAATTTGTATCTTTTGCTATATATTTTTAAGAAGTAGGGTTGTTTCATGAGGTTTTGTTTTTTGCTTTTTTATATAAGAAGAAAGAATTGATCTCTCTGTGTGCGTGTGTGCATGTGTGTGTGAGTGGGGGGTTGAGATAGGGTCTCAGAGTGAGGGTTAGTCTTAAACTTGCTATGTAGCTCAGACTACTTTTAAACTAAGCTCCTTGCCTCAGCTCCTGAGTACCATGATTACAAATATATGCCATTATGCTGTCTTATCTGGTTGTTTTGCTTGGATGTATCCATGTACCACATGCATGCAGTGTCCAAGGAGGCTGGAAGAAGGGATTGGATCTACTGGACTGGAGTTACAGATTGTGAAGCGCCATGTGAGTGCTGGGAACCTGACCCAGGCCCTCTCTGGTACTCTTAACTACTAAGCCACTTCTCTAGTCACTCATTTTCTTTCTTTTAAAGAATTATTTATTATATGTATATGAGTACACTGTAGCTGTCTTCAGACACACCAGAAGAGGGCATTAGATCTCATTGCAGTTGGTTGTGAGCCACTATGTGGTTGCTGGGAGTTGAACTCTGGACTAATGGAATAGCAGTCAGTGCTTTTAACTGCTGAGTCATCTTTCTAGCCCATCATCTTATCAAGTGGGAAACCTAGCAGTTTGATTTGTGGTGATATGCTCACCACATTTTAATTCTAATGAGTTTGTTTTAAACTAGAGAATTATGAGAGGCATTAATGGGTCATTTCTTGACCCATGTTTTCGATTTTTTATTAAAACATTTTCATAAAGTATATTTTGATTATATTCTTTTCCCTTCCCCAATTCCTCCCAGATTCTCCCCACCTCCCTACCAATACAAGTTCATGTTCTTTTTCTCTTTGTTTGTATATTATGGTTTAAAATTTAAAAACATTTCTCATGACATGAAAAACAGGCATATATTAATATTGAGGGAGTATGATTTCAACTGACACCAAAATTAGACTTCATTTTTAACTTAGCATTCACAAAGCTGTATTGCTATGATGTCAATCAATATGGCATATTTTGCTTTTGGAAAACTAATCTGGCATTGGGCAGACTTGACCTAGTGGCCCTCCACCCTATCCCAAGGTCCCATTACACATACATGCTTCCCAGAGAGTGCATCCCGGGGCTGCTTTGCAGCTCTGCTGGCAACACAGGAACTTCCCATCCACAAAGAATCCACTGTGATACTTGATCAACAAATGGGGTTGCCCCGTATCTCTGAAGGGCAAGCAGGAAGGATACAAGATATAAGCAGACATTGGCCCAGGAGAAGCAATGCAGTAAGTAAATACTATAATCTCAGTACAATGGCAATCTCATTTACCAGCAACTGAGGTAAAACCCAGTGTCTACTAAAGCAGTTGTTTTTCACCAGGAAGTTAATAAACTCAAAGTATAAACAGAAACTACAGAATAATCCACAGTCTAACTATAGCATAATAATGTATCATTCTGACATAAAAGAGTTAGGAAAAATGCACACACTAGCTTGCCATTAATGGTTTTCATTTGGAAACATTTCAAAGGTACATGTGCTGTATATCCTTTTTCCACCCGTTCCTTAGATCCACCAATTGTTAATTACAATATTTTTCTGCTTTTTTCTCTTGAAGACACACATAATTTTTGTTCTAAAATTTTATCATTATTATTTAATTAATAATTTAGGGTGAATAGCAGATATACGGCTTGAATAATGTCACCCATAAATATTTCCCCACACAGTTTCTATTACCAGGGGTATTCTCTTACCTAACTATAAAACAAATTGTCAATTTCAGGAAGTTGAATATATTTTATATTTAATTTTCTCTGATTGTTCCAATAATATTCTTTAAATTACTTTTTTTCTGATCAAAGTTCTGGTCCAGCATTATGTATGAAATTTAGTTATTTAGTTGTCCTTGAGCTAGAATAGTTTTTGTCTTTTCTTTGTCTTCCATAACTTTGCCATCTCCAGTAGTAGAAGAGCGAACCATGAGAATAAGACAGTGTTCTTCTAGACAAAATAAATTCTAATCTTAGAATGTTATACTCTATGTACAGAAAATTAATGAGTTTTGCAACACAGCAGAGAAACCTCCAAGGATTTAGTAGATAATAGCTCAGGAAGCATCTTTAGTTGGAGAGAGCTGGTTCTATGGGTGACTTCAACTCTTTCCTCTTGATTTTATGCTCATCTAGAAAATCCTTAACTTTGAAAGCAAGAGAGTCTTATTCCTTCTTTATTAACTTAACCTAAGGAATAATAATAATATTGTGCTGGATCACTGAGGGGTATAAAATACTATGCATAAGACTTTGGCATCAGTTGTTCAGTAAACAGTAGGTTTTAGTGATGACATTTATCTAGTACATCTCAGTTTAGTTTAGCTGAAAATGCTGGCCCCAAGGAAAAACTAATGAGCATTAAAGGTTAATTACAACAGAATGAATTAAGATAATAAAATGCTAATTTCTGGTTTTAGTCCCAAATAACCATTGGAATCCCATGCTTTCTTTCTGTAAGCTGTTCCTCTTTAACGTGTCAAGATTTTTAATGTTTTCAATGAAAAGGATTTAGTTTCCTGGGTAACTATTTCACCAACAATGTCCAAAAGTTCACATTCCAACAACTCCCACACTTAATGATATTTTAAAAACTGTCTGTGACTTTATGTATATTTCCTCACGAGCATCATTTGGCCTGCCCAACAGCCCAAGGATTGATTGTTATCGCTCTTATAGAGTTAAATAGATTGATATGATGCAAACTGGTGAAACTTGGTAAGGAGAAATATTTAAGTGAGAGAGCCTTTGTCTTCCCATGGCATATCAGTTTGATAACTTGATAACATTGTCACTGCCTTCTCTATCCTCTAGTACACAGATTGGAAAAAAAATATTGGATACTGTTTTCCAATGTCTTTTGTACACAGAGATGGGTATGTGTAGTGAGAATTCTGGAATTTAATTTTGGGTTCTCTTAAAAACACAGAAATATTATAAGAATATGCTTTCATTTTAATCCAGATGTGGGATACGGAGTTGCTTTGGACTGTCGGCAGCAGCTGACTGTGATTTGCCTCGTGCTCTAGCAGAGGTGTGGTTTTGCCAGCCACAGATAGTTTCTGTGATTGTGTGATGTTTGGAATTCTGGGAACTTTTCAGAGGTTATGTGAATGCTAGGGCCTCAAGAGGTGGGATTGGTGGTCATTCAGTGGGATTGGTTGTGGTTTACTAGCAGTCATGCTCAAAGAAGAAACAAGAAGAAAGAAATTAATTTAGGGATCTCTATTTCTCTCTCTCCACTCTATCCTTTCTCTCCTATCTAGTGATAGGGGGTGAAACTCAGGGGATAAAGTGTGGGAAAAAGAAGAACCCCCCAAAGTAGCAAAGACCTGCTACAGATATGAGCCATAGTACTAGGAGATGTAGCATTTTAGGGGCAGGAGAGGCTTTGATGATAGATTAGAATCTTTCACTAACCTGTAAGAATGGTCAAACAGAAAGCTAGAAGGAACCTGTGTCCCTAACATCCACCAATGGCTACCCAATCCCAAGACTACCTGCCTTGCACTCTCTGTGGGAGAGACAGTAAACATGGATTTATTACAGTGACTGTTTAATGTCTTTTCTCCTCAAGTACAAAGAGGAGATACTCTCTTTCAGTTAACTGGTACACACTTTCTGTTGCGCATACAGCA